>JACXGI010001236.1:0-56524 GCA_016801175.1 Esox masquinongy | reverse complement strand
TACGGTACACACAGTTATATTGAAGTCACACACACAACTAATAACAGACGGTATCACACGCACAATATCTCTCATCGTGTCCCCCCCTGGCCCTTTCCACTCTCAGCTGGATATAGTGTTGCCCAGCCAGGGAGCGGCAAGTGATGAACAGCCAAGTGTCACTTTCCCTCTCTCTGTTATCCAGTTACTCCAGTGAGACACATGCCTCTATGGGCTGTACTTGGGCTAAACTCCATCCAGGCCAAACTCGCACCAGGCCAAACTCACACCGGGCCAAATTGTACCCGTGCCAATCTGTACTTGTGCCAAACTCTGCCTGGACCAAACTCAGATCAGTCCAAATTTTTTTGACCACAAATTGACAAATTCTTTTTTTTTTTTTTTTATCTTACAGGTCCTTTTCCAACAAAGCAGAGTAAGAGAGGAATCTCTGTCTAACATTTTTATCATAACTGTAAACACCAGCTAAGTTGGACTCAGACAGGGAGAGAGGAAATGTTATTTAATCAGGAAGTAGATATGGCGGTAAACATAATGATTAGCCTGTGACACAAAAAAAAACTATTTGCATTTGCTGTGTATTGCTTGTCCAACTGCAATATCCATCACAACAGGCACAGAAGGCTGTGGCCTTCATAAAATATAGGTAAAAAACATAGGGTTGTATTTTGACAAACAATTTAATAGGAAATCTTAATGCACACCTTCAGTGTGTGCCAGAAATACACTGAATAGAAATATAAACAAAAATGCTGGTGCCGTGTGTAGACAATCAATCCAATCCCACTGTTAATCCATTATAGTTTGTTGAACAGCGAACAGAAATGAAATAAGAAAATATAGACCGATCCCTCCTTTTAGCTAAATATCAAGCTGAACTTAAGTAATGGCTTGGCTTGGCTTTTTCATAGCCTTCACATTGACATAAGTATTTAAGTTGGCCTAGAACCTATCTTGATAAGGCCTAAAAACAGAGAAAATGTTTCTAAACAAAACAACCTGTTTTAAATAAGCTATGACTAGGAACACATAGTGTACTTAAATGATTCAAATGAGGTTGGTTCCAATTCAATGAAAACACTTTTTCCTTAATAACTACATGTACAAATGTAATTATATCATAAAATCTAGAAAATAGAATAGACAACACATTGCTGTTAAACCACGCTATTCAACCAGTCTTGGAGGTCTGAAACACTTCTGTTTTTCATCCAGTCATTCTAATAAGGGACTGAGGCAACCGTTTTAAGAAATCTGATTGTAAATTCGAGATTGAGCAACATAATCTCCTCTGTTGTTTCATGTAGACACACAAAACCCACATGAAGAGGGAGACTTTACGTAAGCCCCAAACGGTGCTTGGATTGCATAATGTACGCTGATAACATAACCGACATAAACAGGGATGTCCCCTCGCCATTTCGCTCCTCTCATGCTCAATGTTTTAATGAAGCTCTGGTGATTACGATGTGTTTATAAGCAGTCTTACGAGCCAAAATCTTTATCGACTGACAAAAACAAACTTCATTTCGGCGAGGTGGCTGTGCCTACGCTTTCATTGGAAGAAAACAAAAATTGGGGATAACATTTGTTTATGTGTGTCAGAATGCAAATTTGCAGGCACCAGGCAACACATGATCCCTGAAAACGTTTAGCCATATTCAAATAGGATTTACAAAACAAGGGCTTATTCCCGTTAATATTATAGTCATTTGACTTATCCAAAGCAACTTACACACATTATCGACTGAACACACTTGGTACGGACAATGCTGTTACACACAGTGCTGTTATTGGACATTTTACCAGGACATCGGGGTTAACATCCCTGCTTGTACAACAAGCATCATGGGATCTGTAGTGAGCCAAGACAGCCAAGGATAGCGTCAATCCTGACTCTAAACAATAACACGACTTGTCTCCTCCTCGTCTTCCCTTTACCGAACGAGACCGGAATTGTGCTAGCTAGTCCAGGATGGTTTAGGGTGGGAAGGACAGTAACGCGAGTGTCAAAAGCGATTATAAGGAAATTACAAGTCAATGCAAACTCATAGCCGGACCGGCATGAAAGTCTAAATGGGTAATAAGTCTGTCACTCAGATTAATTCAGTAGAAAAGGATCATTTGTAGCATTAACTTAAAACATTAACTGCAGATGTCTACCGGCCATTTTTGCTTGTTTTTGTTAGTGGTGCAGTACACATTGTACATATTGCCCCTTTAACTTCCCATGAAGAATACTTAGAAAAATTTAAATGTGCAGTATAATACACACGTTGTGGCTGTGTGTCTTGGACCGAGGGCTTGTTTGACCATGAGGGCACTGACAGTGTTGTGGTTAACAGTTGTGGTGTAGCCATGGTTACCATTTGGCAGGGATGTTGTGCTTTGGGGAGGCAAAGGAGCCAAAGCGATGGTCGGTCAGGAAGGCGGAGCCATGTTTCTGGACGAAGCCCTCGATGGCCTGACCCCACCACCTAGCATGTCTGTAGCTGTTGAATTTCAATACCAGGGACCTGCAGAACAAACCACGCAGAGGTCAATACCAGGGACCTGCAGAACAAACCACGCAGAGGTCAACACCAGGGACCTGCAGAACAAACCACGCAGAGGTCAACACCAGGGACCTGCAGAACAAACCAGCAGAGGTCAACACCAGGGACCTGCAGAACAAACCAGCAGAGGTCAACATCAGGGACATGCAGAACAAACCAGCAGAGTTCAACACCAGGCTGAGCCCACTACCATCCCGGACCTATTTTTATCTCCAATGCCTAATTTCTTTACTTACTTTTCAACTCTGCAATGATGGAAAAGTATTGTCACTGTGTGTCTTTACCTGCTGTTAATGTTGAAGCAAGTGACAAATAACTTCGGACTGAAGACAAAAGAAACATTGACTTTAACTCCTCTTCGCTCAGCGAGTCTCTGGACAGTTTCTCAACATTCCCACACCTTGGCAAGGTGAGCGTTATGCTTTCATGAAACTAGCATCAGCCTTCCTCAAACACACCAACCTGGAAAGGGTGTTGATGCGTACTCCGTGTTGGGTCTCTGTGTCTTTGGAGTCCATTTTGATGCTGAACTCTTTATCCACCAGGAGAACAAAGGAAATGGATCCTGTGTCTGGCTTCATGTAGAGGAGGAACGAGTCCTTCACCACCAACCAGCTACAAACACACACACACACACACGTTTATTATTAAAGCACAGCTCTACACCCTGCTTTTTCACGTGTAGCAGTGAATGCACATGAGAGAGACTACACATCTGGACACAGAGGGGGTTTAAAATCATGTCAGACTGAGTAAACATCAAGTAAATATCCACAAATCCGACCCCTGTTCAGGGCACCAACCGTTTGGACCAGCGATAGCACATCTTGCTGTGACCACAGCAGTTTAGTCCCGGGATGCGATGTCCGCCGGAACGCTTGTGCACCATCCCTTCCCTGGGGAAATGGGGGGAAAGAAAAAGTTCTGAGAAGAACCGAAGCGTCGCAGCGGTGATGAGCAGTTTGTTCCTTTAGTCAGTGTTACTCACAGGCCTTTGGGACCCAGGTCATGGATAAAGGACAGCTGGCTCACATCTATAAACTCCATCTGACGGAGATAAACAGACGGATGAAACGACGTTGTAACGTCAACATCTCAAGCAGTGCTGTTGTGTGTGTACGTGTGTACGGGCTTTTACGATACTTGCGGGGACAAAATGTCCCCACAAGGACAGTTATGAAAGGACAATTAGACCACGTGGAGACATTCCGCCAGTTCCCCCATGAGGATGAAGGCAATTCTCGGCTTAGCAGTACAGTTAAGTATAAGGGACAAGTTTTTTTTGGTTTAATGTTATAGGGTCGGTTAACAGTTGGGGTAAATAGGATGTTCTGGAATAATTTTTGGGGTCCACACACAGATAGTAAAACAATAAATGTGTGTCTCACTGTAGCATGGTAGTTTTTGTACATAGGCATCTTCAGCAGCTTGTTCAGGTAATCCTCCAACGCTTTCTGTAACCAGTAAAGACGTAACACAAATATTACAAACACACACTGCCCATAGCAAGGAACAACGGAACACATCACCCATATTAAAGGTACTGTAGAACACCCCGCCCATATTAAAGGAACTCTAGAACACATCGCCCATTTTAAAGGAACAGTAGAACACACCACCCTTATTAAAGGAACAGTTGAACGCACCGCCCATATTAAAGGAACAGTAGAACACACCGCCAATATTAAAGGAACAGTAGAACACACCACCCTTATTAAAGGAACAGTAGAGCAGAGATTGCCAAGTGATTATCAAGTGTGCTGGTGATTAACATACCCTCCTGCTTGACACCTGTTCTTCCCGCACCAGCTCATCCCCACCTCCCCTCGGCAGATTGGGCATGGCCCTGATCTCTGACTTGTAAACACTATGCCTCTTCACTGTGTGGCTGGAGGAGAGAGGGTAGAAAGAAATGGGAGAAAGAAACTTCTGTGTGTGTAATGTTTAATCAGAATTTCTGATTATTTCTCAAAATTTTCCTTATTCTTATTTTTTGCAAAATGTTCACTTGGTTTAACAGATTGTTTTTTCTTATCTGAGGATTTTTTAACATGAAGGAACTGTATTTTGACCCGTTTTAGATTAATTCCAAATGCTCAATGAATTAATGTAACACACTAATTTAATATATAAAGAAAGTATTACAATTACAGTACAAATATCAACGATAAAAGTTCTCCGGAGATTTGAGATGTTTGCAAGAGCAAAGATGCATGCAGAGGTGAGGAAAATGCAAGAGAGCCTTCCCAAACCCCGCTCTGGTTTATATCCTCAAACTAAAGTTGTGGGGGTTGGTTAATTAACATAGAGATACCAAGGCTAGTGCTGTAGAATAGACCCCTTAACATTAGGGACACACTCCAATCTGTTCCTGGCGCCATTCATATGACGGAGTGGTGTTATCCAGAGGATCAAGCAAGCCTGCCAATTAAAAGCAACCCTTTTGTCCCTGCATTCACACCTTACAGAAACAACTGTTAAGCATTAACATTCCAACGATTGCCTACTAGGACAGAAATTAAGCACATAGGTATAAATGTCTATCCTAAATAATTACGAATCATTTAATATGCAAATAAACATAGAATTGCCATGGTTCCTTCAAACTTGCCCTGTGTATGTGTGTGTCTGTGTATGTCTGTGTGTGTGTGTGTGTGTGTGTCTGTGTGTGTGTGTAGGGTTGGGGAACTGTAATCCGTTACCAGCAAAAATATTGAAATTCGATTACATTTACTGCCTCAATAGTGTAAGGAAAAGGTCTAGTCATCTGAATAGGCCTCACGGCTTAAAGTCCCCATAAAGACCCGACCTTCATAAAAAAGGTGCAGCAGTTTACATGCGGGCTCAACTAGATGATGGATTGGGAGAGTGCCAGGACTGAGACAAGAGACAAGCCCGGGGAATCACCGTGACAGTGAATCTCTGGTTTGACATTATTGGTCACAATAAGCCTGGGAAATCTTTGCCATTTAAGTGATTGCTCATGATCGACAGTCCACTTTCTCATTGACAGGACCGATGAGAACAGTTTGCTAAAGCATGATGTTGTGATGTGTTTGCAACGGCGTAGGTTTGTGTTGTATATTGGGGGTGGGGTCCGGGTCAATGGATCCCAGGATTTTCACTCTTTTTCAGGGGGGTCACACTGACCTGTCCCCCCCTAATTCTACACCGCTTTGTGTGTCTGTAAAACAGGGACCTCCTAGCAGAGATTCCAAAGACTCAGCAGGAGGCATACAGGTACTTTTTAATTATTGGATTAATGTATTTACAGAGTATTGGTTGATGGTTGAAGCAAATGAAGCCTAAAATACAATTACATTTACAATGTTCTGTAGAAGACAAACTGTCCGTACATTCAGAATTCAGTCTCCTAAAGAAAATGCCTCTGATCAGGCTAAACTGGTTCTTCATCGTGACACACAATGAACGTGTGTACGAAGGAAATATATATGTACTACAGGTCAACATCAAAATATTTATGATAGCGTTGATCAAAGCTCAGGACACATTCTGGTAAGTTCTGATAGCGCCTCTGGGAACCAACATCATCATAAACAGCAGTTTGTTTGTTACTTATGTTGGCATACACCAGAACTGTCCGCTTCATTGACTTTCTCACCTTTCAATCAAACAGCCATTTCTCTCTTCAACACAACACTCTTGCTATTCCTGCCATGCCTACAGACATCCCCATACAAGCAAAAAATGCACAACTGGTAACTGTTGCCTGTCGATGTCACTCAGACAGGTGATCAGCTTATCTGCCGGCAGAGACATCAATTGCAGTATCAAGGGCTCTAGCTATTAGCCAACTACATTAAATAAGTAAAAAGCTAAGAGTTAACAGAGCCTGACTCAGCAGGATTCCACAAAAAGCAAGTAAGCTCTCATAAGCGCTCAGTTGTGAGACTTAGGTAGGTTGCAATACATCCAGGAGGAATAAAAAGGAAACAGAATGAGGAAGCAGAGAGAATGGTTAGTACAGTGGTTCCCAAACTTGGGGATGGCTTCATGCTGGTTCCCTTGAGAAAAAAACTTGACTTATCTTCTCAAACAAATCCAAAAGTTAAAAAATAATGTTTTATGTAATTGCAATTAAAATTCAAAGAGAAGTCATGTTTTTGTTTCAATCGGTTGTTGTTTTGTCTTACCTTGATCACCCACTGGAGTTTAGTTGACTTAATCTCTTATGGATAGACTATGTAAACAAATGGTACTGTAGATCTGTCATGACACAACAGTTTGAGTAAGATAACGGGCAGCATTAGTTCCGGTGCCTGAATTCACAAGTGTTTGCATCTTTCCAATTTCGGAATTGAAGGGCAGACTTGCCCGTATACTTGCTGGTAATTTTCATAGAGAGGTGGACCTCTTTGTCCCAGCTCTGAACACATCACTTAACACATGTGGAGCCAGAACCTAATCAAACATCTGACCAATTACACCAGACTTTCATTCCAGGTGAACCCAGACTAATAGTTGACCAATTGGTAATTTCCCATCATTGTTTAGCACTGCATCACCGGTTTTAATATATCGATGTAAGTAATATTTTAAAAGTGAATGTGATGTTTGATTTCGTAGAGTTTAATTAGTGATTAGTTTCTATGAACGCAAAATTGAGAACATTTGACTAAATTGATATCTATGTATTGGTGGATTTATGCAATTCCTCATGACAACTGACCGAACAGTAGATGATGCTACGTGTGACTCTTTTGTAATATCTGCATTACAATTAGTCATTTTGGCAGTTTTTTCTGTTCTCCAAATGGAATTTTCTAGTTATGAAATGGTATAGAAATTCTTTAAAGTAGCATAAACTCTCAGCATATAAATTTAGCATATTTATTACATGTAATCCAATTATGGTTGAATCAAAGTCTAGGACAAACTGCCTATCAATCATTATTTTTGTGACCTGTGGATACTGGACAACCAGTGAAAAGCAACAGTTTGGATCCCAGCTGAAATGAAATAGAAAAGGTTTGGCAACATTCTCCTCGGTCACCGACCACAAGTGGGGAATTTTTAATGCAAATTTGGGCCAGTTTAATATTTCTCTCCACACGACTCAGAGACACATTCTGACCAGATGTCTGCAAATTTAATAGGCAGCTACATTTATTGACATATCAAAATGTTACCAACAAAAACAGACATAGGCCTATAGCACGCAGCATATGGTGGTTGTGAAAACAAAATAAAAAACGACTGAGTAGGTTAATAAGTATTTTGCTCAAAATAATATTTTTTAGTGAAATTGTTGAAGATGTGTAGTTAATCATTAGTTTTTAATGTAGAGATACAGCCCAATTATATTATTATACTGAAGTAGATAGCAATGGTTTAGCAAAATACCTAACCCACAAAGTAAAATGCAACATCTATATATGGCCAGCTATGTAAACACTACTTGAACCTGCAACAAATCTAGTTGAATTACTAATATTTCTTTGCGTCTTTTATTTATTTCACTGTTATTTAAGTTAAGTTGCTTGAGAACCAGTTCTCATTTTCAAAGACGAACTGGCCAAAGGCATTCAAATGCAAGACAATACGCTACACAGAACATCAGAAATACTGTATAAAAAAATAATATATATATATATATATATATATATATATATATATATGTGTTTGAAGCAGTGGAGTGAGACAGTGGTGTCAAGCTTAAGGGGTCTTCTGCTCATTCCAGGCAGCAAACAGAATTTAGTGCTTCTCCTGTCTCTTTATATGAAAGTAATATAAAATGAACTAGAGGTAAACAGATTACGTTACAGAGTTTGAATAATACAAAAGCTAAATTGCAGAGTACCATTTTGGACAGGTAATTCGCAACTGAAACGTAAATTACATTTAGAAAGTAACCTAGCCAACCCTGCGCAAGGACACGTAGGTGTACCTGCGAGATGGTAGAGGTATCCTCATGAAGGTCTTGTATCGCAGCAGCTCCCTGTGGAGCTCCATGAAGTGTTTCTCCTTTCTCTTCACCACCCAGATGAACTCTCCATGTCTCAGCTCAATCTTAAACACTGCAGGAAGACTCTGCACGGATACAGAGGGTTAGGCTGAGCGTGCGCGCGCACGTGTGCGTGTGTGTGTGCACGCGAGACAAAGTGGTCCTCTGCTGAGGTGTGTATGTGTACCTTGTTGACGCTGCGCTGTGTGGTAATATTAAAGCGGTCTTGCGCTGAGGTAAATCTCTCCACGGCTAGAATCTTCGCAGTGATGGGAGAGGAGAGGAACACCTTGCCTTCTGATTCCTTAAACCCCACAGTATTGTAGATGGATGCAAAACCCCGACGTTCCTCTGGGGGAAAACAAACAAACAAACAAACAAACAGACAGACACAGACACACACACACACACACACGTCAAATATGCTGCACACTTCTATAAGAAAATTCATTCCTCACAATCAGCCAAAGCCTTGATCAATACTAAACCGCCCACAGTTGTTGAGCACTAACATGTTCTAAACAGTTCACTGTTAAAAAAAAAAAAATGTACAAAAAACCCAATTTCACTCAGACATGCATGAGCACCCACATACGCACACAAACACAAAAAAAACACGCATAAATGCACATACTACCACACGAAAAAAACGCACACACACAACCACCACACCTGGAGGTTTAGAATCAGTAGTGTCATATTCCCCATCTGCTAGGTCCAGCTCACGTGTGTCCAGATTCTCCATGATTTCACTCATATCCGCAGCAACCAAGTGCAACGTGCTGCTCGTGGGATTGCTTGGGTGGTGCATTGCTATTGGCTAGCACGCTCAGAGCCAAAGGCTCACCTGGTAGACAGATAAAGAGAAAGAGGTAGATCGATGAGAAGAGAGAGAATCAGACTATTCAACCTGGTCACTGGACAACATGAGGAAGGAATTGGTTGACTGTGTGTTTATGCAAATATGACGAGAGGCCAATGGATAATGTGTTCAGTACAGTATGTAACATCAGGATCAGGTAAAAGAGACCTCCTGGATAATGTGGGGCCTTTCTTTTTTTATTATTTCAAGATTACTCCCAGGTTGTTTAACACTTCTCGCATCTCTATCCAAAAATACATTGCCATGTATGACAAATGTCTTTGAACATACAGCATTGTCAATTATTTTTTTATTAACTGCAGGGAGAGGAAAATAATACAGGAGAGCTCATCTAAAGCCTATGGATGACATTTTTTGTTTCTTCCCAAAGAAGAAATTTAGTAAAACACAGGCTAAATTAACCAAAATCGAAAACAAAGTACGATAAAATTGATTTTTCCAGGCTGACAGGGGACATGATCACAGTTCCAATAAAGAAGGGGTGTCAATCTGCATGCTCACTTGTAAGCCAGCAGGAGTGTCGCCAAGCCGAAACATTAGTCCTTATGGCTTGAACTAGAGATTTGATGGCCAGAACAAAAATGAGTAGTGAAAGTACACATCCCTGTCTTCGCCCCCTTTTGTCGAATAAATTAGTGTGTCAGGGATTGGTTAGTGAGTATTCCAGTGCAGGGGTTCCTGAATGGAAGTTACATTTTATGAACTCAAGATTTTCGTGAGGTATTGACAAAAGATTGATCAATTTTAGCAAAGAGGAGATTATAATCTTATTTTACTGGTTTGTGTTTCAGGTTCGGATGACAAGCATTATCATTATACGAGCTTATAGCCTTCAGCAAGTTTCCCTAATGACAAATTAATTTTAATAACATTTACATAATATGTAAAAACGAATTCCTATTCACGCCAGATAACGAGAAACTCTCACTGGGCCAGAGGTATACCGTAAGGCTCAATAAATGAGTGTGCAATGCTTTGGACTCCTGTCCTGAAAAAGAGTATAAACACACTGACTATGTTGTTTACATGGTAACTAACATGGTGCTCACCATTGAACAAGTGCTGTTGCTAGTCAATTTAAATTTATTTTCTGATTTTGTTTACCAGGACCAGACTTCACATGTCATCGCTCATTTAACTCTTATAAACATTGAAAAAGGTATCGTCTTCAGACTTCAGTAACCGCTGAGAATATCGGTCACAAAAGTGTACCCCATAACCACAAAAAGTCCTATGTGACAATTAAGATTTTCACCTGCTCACATAATTAAAAAAATGTATCTCTGATGCAGATTTGGCCACAAGTCTCGTTGATCAAGATAAAAAAAACCATAGTGTAAAAATAGTCTATGAAATGAACTTTGCAGTCTTTCCAGTTCCATTTCCTTGCATTACTTTGATTCTTTCAGAATGTTTGGAATGCTATGATGCAGCCCATTATATAATCTTTGTCTTTCCCACAGTAAAAATGTGGAGGCCCGTCTCATTAACAGAGGTTGAAGTAGAGCAAAGGGGTATTGTACGTCACCACATTGTACACACTCCCCAGTCACTGAATTTAACTTTGTTAAATACAGCAAGTATGCAGAAAAGAACATTTTTGGTCAAAGCTTACATCATTTGTATTATAAATATAACCGTGAGATATGATGCATTTTATGAAATATTTGGGTGGTCACAATTTTTACATCCTATCCATTCGCTCTGCCAAGCAAAAAAGGCTTGCATCTAGTAGCCGAACCTATAGAAGTTGGATAACAAGCACTGAGTCATGAAAAATTACTCAATAATGCCCAATATTCATGCAGTTTGTTAAGTAGACTGGTAAAATAGTATTCTAAAAGAAGGATAATAAGGAACATAGTTTCATTGAGAAAATACACATTTTATTTGGGGGGCTGAAGTTGAGATGTGTAAACATTAGGAGGAGGTGAAAGAGTGGTTTAAATGGGAACTGGTGAACAAGTAAAGGCAGTTAGCAGTCCATGGAAGACAATGAGGACCGAAGAAAAAGAAGGGGAATTCGCTAACCTTTGCCATGGGGACCTAATGTTAGCTGCAGCAGAATGCTAACCCCAAAAAACAAGGAGCGTCTTTTAATTACGCTAAAAGTTAAAAGGTCAGTCTAAACCTATTCCTTCTGTCTGTCTTTCTCTCTGGTCTGAGAACAGACTCTTAACAGGATTGTGAGAGAGAGAGAGAGAGAGAGAGAGACAGTAAGATTGACAGCATTGCGGAGTTCAATCCATTTCTGTTTTATGCTTGTTCTCTTGAAAACAAAAGAGATCACAGTAACGGGTCAGACATGCGCAACTGAACACATTTAGGGATTAGAATATGTACAGTATGTTTCGACAAAGAGACATGGAGGAAGGGAAGCTGCTGACATATGTAGAAAAAATGTAGAGATAATACATAAATATACATCCTCCCGCATTTCATGCTTTATTATCTAGACAGAGAAAGTGGAGTTTTTGTTGAAATCCCTTTGGGCCAGATTCAAACTGATGCTGCAGCAGTATTTCACACTAGTCCACCCTAGGACACAGCAGGCTTTTTCATTATTTCTAATTATTTAATACAATAACTAATTAAATGGCCTTTCCCACCATAAACCCTAAGGGGCTACGAGGTTGCTGAGGCGGGGGAGTTGACGAGCAATGAAAGCAGACTCCCTACCTCAACTCGCAATTTAATTTAAAGGCTAAGTGGAGTTGGCCTTGACTAAACCTGCCCTGGAGCCGGTTAATTTTAGAGGATCTGTTGCCATACAAATGTACCTGGCAATATAGTTAGCCATTTGTGACCTTTTATCCCGAGTTTGAACTTGACAAATGACCTCGCTAGGTCCTCCATCTTGCTTCGTAGTACAGCCCTCAGATGTGTAACAAAAGAATAGACGTCACTTAATTGGCAAGATAGACATTCTCTCATGTGGATTTAGGCAAAAATGAAAACATGGCACTGACTCGTCAATGGATTAATGATTCAACCTTGGCCATGTTCGAGAGGATCAAAGTAACTGTCTGTGACTTAGATTAGATTCAACTTTATTGTCATAACAGTACAAGTCCAGTACAACTAAAAGCTGTTAGCACCTAACTAGAAGTGCAAATAGAAGAGGGCAGAAAATTTACAAGTATTAATTATAATGAATGTTACAAGTGAGATGTATAGATGTGCAATGAAGGCAAATGCAAGTACAAATGACAATTCTAAATATGCAATGAAGGCAAATTGAAGGTAGCATGTGCAACTGAAATGCAGGGATAGCAGCAATGAGGTTCCCGAGGTAGACACGTACATGTAACAACTGAAAAACGTCCTTATCAGACTTTGCAAAGCAGCGTCAGAGTCCAGTAGTACAAGGAGAGTAGTGCAACAAAGTCTCTGAGAGGCAGTACTAAGCGGTGGGCGGGTGGGTATGGGTATTCTGACTGACAGATCTACCAATGTCCTTCAAAGGAGCATTCGCTATTGTTTTTGTTTTGAGGCAATGAGCATAGATCAACAAATCCACACAACAAAATGTATTGCAGCCATGTCTGAATTCAAGCAATAGTAGCACAGTTAACTACATAGTTTCTAAACATATAAAATGTACATTTATAGTTATATTTTGTTTACGTGGATTATAGCTTTGTCCAATTGTTGTGCATAAAATATTTTTTAATCACCAGTCAACAAAATTACATTCAAAAGTCACTTTAGCCAGCTTGTGTATAGCTAAGCAAACTATTGTACCACTCTGTCTAAATTAGTGTTAGCATGCTAATAGCACACAACAGACATTTTTATTGCAGTAGTTGACAATGATTTCACCAAAGTATGTTGTGTCAGACAATTCAAACAACATTTAGCTTTATACATGAAGTGATTCAGCAGACTCTTATCCAGGGTTAAGGCATTTGTCTAATTTTAGCTAGGAGGGACAGGCAACTCAGTAATAGTAAGTCAGATTTACTCAATAAAATAGCCATCAGTAAAACCAGTGCGAGAACAAAAATAATAGACCTGAGGTGTCAGAACAAAGAGCTTTGGGTGTAGGGTTTGAGCATAGCCTAAAAGTAGGGACGGGCAAATCCACTTGGTCCCCATAGGCAAGATGCACTCATACAACTGAATGAGAAAATAGTCATAGTATTTAATCCAAAGGTAGATTCAGCTATATTACTTTGGCTCTTAAAGTAAACTTAAAGTAAAATAAGATTATAGGTGTTACCTTAACGAGGCTAACCAACCTGTATCAGACAGGTGTCCTCTACATGGCACGGTCCATTCTGACAGACTCCCAACACCCCTTATTTGGTGAATTTCATATTCTTCCCTCAGCGCGCAGATACCGGATGCCTCAGTTTAAAACCAATAGGTTCAAATGTTCATTTATTCCTTTTGCAATAATAATAAATTAAATAATAAATAATAAATTTTCTTAATAAGCCATAGTGATGTTTAGCTACTTTGTATGTACATTGTCTATTGTTGGGTTTTAGTGTTTTTGTATTCAGCCTTGTATATTTATTACTATGTATTCTATTTTACTGTGTGTTGCAAATCAAATTGGCCCTAGGGGATAATGAAGACTCCTACTAAACTACTCCTATTAAACAGTCAATTACATCAAATTCTGCAACAACTGAGTTGATGGGAAACACTAAACATCTCTGCGGTTTGGTCTTGTGGTCAAATGTGCTGTAATCGCACAAAGTGAACCTGCACATGCGCTGTGAATGTGAAGGTAAGAGTAAATAACTAACTTGGCAACATCAATTTGCTAGGGTACCACTATGCATTGTAGACATACTTTTTGTGAAAATATATACTTTCGAAACACATTTGAAAACTGAAATATTGTCTACATTTTGTAAATAATCCTAATCTGTTTTTTCCCAGAAGACACACACGTATGGTTTTGTAATGTTGAAGTGGATGTTATGTCTAGTTTACAACAGACCAACTGTTTATCTGTACATCGGAAGTCACGTTCATTCAAAGTGTGATAGTAATTAGCCAATGGGCTTAAAGTAATGTGATGTTTATTCTGATTGCGATGTCTATAAAGTAGAGGAACGACCGGAAGTTTTTTTGAGATTGAGTTGAGATGAGATCAAGTTTGTAAGACTGAGTATGAAGAACGAGTCTGTAACATCATGAACAGGAGACTATAATGCTGCAATAAATAATTGAATTACTCTCTCCCTTGACGACCAGGTACGCGATCATTATTTCAACCACTATACGAAACGGCTGATTTCTAACAGTTGCCAAAAAGCATGCTCTTCTATGTGTTCTGTCAGCCGAACTGGTCCGGACAGTTTTCTGAAAAGTTTACATACAAGTAACAGGAGAGAACCACTCCCTTTACCTTCTGCTTGACAGACACACACTCAGCCTTTCAGTTTGCTTCCTCCTTTCTTACTAATAACTCCACACTCCTGCTATCCTTCTTCCTCTCATACTCAAGTAAACCGGCAACCATTCATTTAGTGGTATGGTCCATTTCGTTTGCATCCCGTCTACAGGACAAATAAAACTTGAAACTTTTCTCAAAGAGCATTTCTTTCAAGAGCTCGGTACCCAACTCTGCCCCTCCATTGTGAAGTCTCCCTCTGGCTCTTCAGAAAGATTATGTTTGCGGAGTGTACTGGGAATATTTACTGACTCACTCAGTTGGACAGAATAGGATCATTGTACTCAGCTCCACCGTCGCAACAACTCCACCATTCTAGCAGGGCATTACAGAGCTTCCCTTGCAAGGAGAAGGGGGGGGGGCACCGAGCAGGGAAGAAACAGGGGTCAGGGGAGTGGGAAGAAGCTAGTTTGAATAGAAAGAATAGGAGACGGTGACCCTTGACTCCTGACCCCTGTATATGGTTGTTGGTTCTGAGCTCAGTTGGGGACCCGTCTGCGTGTACAGATCAAAACACACACGTACCGGGAAGTGAACCTCAGGCCAGGTCGGGAACATTGATTATATTGGCTAATGGGAGGATTTTGAACTAAGAGCACTTTGAAACCAAGGCACTGCCACAGACTACTGTCTCACTGTTTATGGTGGTTTAAACACAAAGTGACCTCAGTTTGACCCTGGATTCTATCCTGGGACACTCACCTCCCACTAGCAAGGGTGTGTGCAAAGCTATGTCCTGTTCAAGACAGATATTCTCTATAATGAAGCCAAAACAACATATTCATGGTGTCATGGCCTACAGTTGAGCAGAGGCACTTCAGGATTTCCACACATTGGTAAAAGGAATACAGTGTCCAATTGGCTGTGTCCAAATCCGAGCAGAATCGGGAAAGTCAATGTCAAGGCGTGTGTCTTCTGAATCACGTCCTGTTCAGCTTGTTGCTGTTCAGCTTGTTATCCAGTGTTCACTCAACCAGGAATATCTCACCAGAATACTAACATGTCGGAATGAATGCACTCTCCGGGCTTTTGCCACGATTGAGTTACAGGCACCCAAGCCACCATAAGGAATCATCCAAGCATGACAAGGCAAAGCAATCATATTTCATTACTAACCGCCTACACACCGCCCTCCGCGGGAAGAACCCCATCTTGCCATGACATTGCTAACTGCCAGGCAGTGACTTTACCACTACACCATTCGGGGGGGGGGCATGTTAGCACAATATTTTTTAACACCCCACACATTACTGAAACGAGTGGTCACTCTGACAATGATGAACTGAGATCAGTAAAAAATGACCCAAGGGGTAATCCAGATAGCTGGATTAGAAATTCAGTGAGCTCTGTCGAACTGAAACTTGAGCAAACTGAGTTTTTGTCTTTGATGAAAAACCATAGCAACAGATTAAGTGTAGCATGACGAGAAACCATAGCAACAAATGCTCTGAACCAAACCTAGGTAAGTTAAGTTAAGATCTTATCCTGTCCAAGAGAATAAAACGTATCCACCAATGAGATTAAATTCTGTCACCATGACCTGTCCTTTGACAGAAAATCCAATTGACATTGAAGGCTTGCTCGGCGTGCATTATAATAAATTACATTATATATATATAATTATTGAACATCTAATAGATCATTTACATCCATCAACTACAGTATCTAACAAAAGTGAGTACACCCCTCACATTTTCACTTAGGGGTGTACTCACTTTTGTTGCCAGCGGTTTAGACATTAATGGCTGTGTGTTGTGTTATTTTGAGGGGACAGCAAATTTACACTGTTATACAAGCTGTACACTCACTGCTTTACATCGTAGCAAAGTGTCATTTCTTCAGTGTTGTCACATGAAAAGATATAATCAAATATTTACAAAAATGTGAGGGGTGTACTCATTTTTGTGAGATACTGTAAATATAAGAATATTATATCACTTATTTATGGGAAAAAACTAGATTATCGCTTTAGGCGATAACAATAATTTATTGTTCCAAACTACTGATATATTGTGCTTCATCTTTTGACTGCGTGATGTCCGTCACATCTTCTGCCATCGTCGTGGTGACCTTTTTAAATGTTGTTGACATTTTAGATTACCTTTGTAAATGTTGAGTTGTCAGATCAACCAATCTATGCTTTACCTAGCTTTATGATTGAAACACCGTGACACAGTGGAACCAAAAACTCTGGCATTCCCTCATTTGATTAAGAGAAGCCGGATGTGTTGAGGGAAACCTGACTTTGCTCAGCCATGTTTCTGGAACATACCTCGGGGGTTGCATAAACAACAGACCGGGCCAGTGAAGAGACATAAAGATTGGACAATATTAAGAGTAAAGAGATGTATAACAGGCTACAGTAGCAAATTAACATTCCACTGACACATGTCAAGATGTGCTACTTTAAAGTGTTGCTGTTCACTCCGTGTGACTTAAGTATATAGCCTTCCCTTTACATCAGCAGGCACTTGCAATCCAAACTGTGAATTACCTCCATGATTCTACTTTGAAGTTTGAAAGGCAACACCTCACCCAGCCAAACAACCGTAATCCCTAGGTAATCATTATGTCTTTCAAGACAACGACTGGCAGCCATTGACAGCATAGTCCGCCCATGAGTTTAACAGTGAAATTGGTCTAGTTTCTCCAAAACCCTCCCAGAGTCGACCCCTTCTATTGACCATAATGAGGGCCTGTGTTAATGGTCACAATGCAACAAGCGCACCGTAATATACTAGGCTTGTGTGCCGACCCAAACTGTGACATGACACAAGAACTCTGTACATACACACACGTGACGGGCATATACAGCTCCGGAATAAATAAAGAGACCACTGCAACTTTTTCTTTCCTTTCCAAAAAAGTTGAAAAGGAAGGTTTTGGGTGAGGAACAGAAGGGTTAAAATTAAGGGACCACTGCAAACTGAACACTTCTGTTCCTCACTCAAAACTTTCCTTTTCGACTTTTTTGGAAAGGAAAGAAAGAAGGTGCCGTGGTCTCTCTGTAAGTCAGCTCCGGGAAAAAAAAAAGGTATTTATTTCCACGTTCTCTGTGTCCGCCTGTCTCTCTGTCTGTCTCTCTCTGTGTGTGTGTGTGTGTGTGTGTGTGTGTGTGTGTGTGTGTGTGTGTATTTGTGTGTGTATTTGTGTGTGTGCGCTGAGGCACTGTTTTCCTGAAAACTTCTGGCAACTTCTCGTTATCTTGACTTTGCTAAAATGGTTCCTGAATTCACAGAGGGAGACGGTCCCCATACTTCTATTCACTCCGAGTCGTTGTCCTATCTCTTCACCGCATGGAAATAACACTATCACACCATGCAAATGCTTTCGCGTCTGCAAAGTGCGTACGCTACCACATCGCCGTAATGTGGGCGTGTGTGTGTTTTTATAAACTAGGAACACATACAGAAAAGCCAAGGAGAAATTCTACTGGCTTTTCTGTTCATTTAAAGCAATTAGTGTGGTCCTACCATACTCTTGATCCAGTGTGAGTGTTATGGTGGTATGTGTGTGTGTGTGGTTTTGTAAGAGCAAGAGAGGAGGTGTGTACTGTGCATGGGCGTCTGTGTGTGTGCATGTGTGTCAGTGTGCACGTGCTAGCCGGGAAGCAGACTCTGTTATGGCAGCCCCCCCGTGAAAACAAGATCATTATCTAACATTGCCTAGGCGTAACCACAACTCTCGTCATCAACCTCAGTGAAGACCAGACAAAGTTGAATTGAGAGAAAAGAAACAGCGAGACCCATCTGTGATATTCACACTGACAGACATTTAGGTAACGGAGTCTAGTTTGACCGGTGCTACAGGAATACGTTTCTAGGACAGGAAGAAGGGTGGGAGGAGAGGAGGAAGTGGGTAAGTAAATACAAGAGAGAGAAAGATAAAGAGATGTCTCACTCAGATTTTTGACAAAAGTCTTTCCCAGTGCCAGCGAACCGCGAATCGGTTAGCAGTTGACTGACACGGTTTCTTGTGAAATAGTGATGCAGTCTAGATGCACTGCGTGTCGGAGGTCTGGTCCCTCAGGTGGCTTATCAGTCGGCACAGACCAGCCAGCACTCACCCTGATTGGTCACTTCCCCTGCAAACCCATGCAATAAGACACACTGCTATATAAAGTGTTTAGTAACAACACAGAGACAGAGAGAGAAAAATGCAGAGCGAAAACTATGTAGAGGACAGGGAAGAAAGAGAAACACAGAGTGTCACTGTCTAACTGACCTGTACCCACTCTTGACGTGGGGACCCCTTCATGTCTGAGTTTGTCCTCTCACGTCAGAAAACACCCCACCGCTTCCTAATACGCACGCTCTCTCGCTCTCTTGTCCGCAGAGAGACTGCAGATCTGACTGTCTCCCAGTTGCATGTTGGGAGTGAAAGTGAGCGAGAAATGACAGAGGGACATATCGATAGAGTAGGTAGTGACTGGAGCAAGTCTATTTGAGGAAGAGATGTCTGTCACTGACCGACAGCCAATGGGGTTAACTGGGGGCGGGGTACATGGCCAGGATCTTCTATCTTTGGCACCTGTCTGCCTGGGTTGCCCTCTACACTGTGGAATGGTGTAGGTGTGTGGGTGAGTGTGTTGCAGTGAAAACAGAATCCATACTAACCCCTAGTTCACAAGGTAATCTCAAGACGCATTGTTTACTTCACGGATAACAAGCCTTAACGTTCTGTCTCGCCTACATACATATCATTGGTTAAATAAAACACACACACACAGACAGAGAGAAAGTGAGAGCTAAATCCATACAGTAGATTAGCTCCAGTGATAACCACATCCTAATTGATCGCATCCATCCTGGTGATGTTTTTGTTCGCCCAAGCAGGTCATTGATCAGATTAGTCACCTGATCCAGTAGATTATTGATTGGCCAGCTTTGTTTTACTGCCATGTGTGTCCCTATAGTACAGTTGTTTCTCCTTTATCTGCACTGATGGGAAAGATCTGAATAAGTGAGGCTTAATGGAAATCTCATATACTGTACAGTGTCTGTTCAGTGTCTGTTCAGATGAGGGGAAGGGGTTGAAGCCACTTCAGAACACTATGAGGATTAGAGACATAAAACACCCTGTACATTTTGTGGCTTGGCAATAATATGTTCAGATGTGGCTAACAGATGGGGTTTTTCAGTCTGTACATTACATGCACGTGCGAATACTCACACGCACACAGAGTGAAGTAATTAAAGACCCGTGTCTACACCTTTTTCACAAACTATTTATCCGTCTAAAAGTAACCAGCCAAATCTGGTTCATTGGCACAGCTCAGCTATATGACTTGGGCGTCATGAGAGAAGCTTCCCTCTATAAATACTCCCACGCTCGCAATCTACACACCATCAACTGAACAAAACAGACTGGGTCAGACAAGGTAGCAATCCACAGCCACATGCCCCACCTGGGACAACCTTGGAGAAACCTGTCTTTTTTTATTCAAAGCATTAGGATTAGGAAAAGCTGACAGTGATCCAAGAGGAAATGGCTACATCCTACAGAAAGGCGTATGTTGAAACCACTGCAATGCTACACGCTGTCTGTGTGTGTGTGTGTGTGTGTGTGTGTGTGTGCGTGTGTGTGTGTGTGTGTGTGGTGCCGCTGCCATCTTCTGGTAGATGGAGCTCAATGCACCACACATATTTATGTGTGTGTCATAAAGAGAGAGATTTGATGTGTGCATCTGTGATATTCACACTGGCTGATATTTTTAACTGTTGTGTTCTAAATACAATATTGTTGCAGCTGATATTGAAGATAATATCTGAACAGATATTCCCCCTTAATGTCCTCAACACACACACACACACACACACACACACACACACAGTAGACCAAAAGAGAATCTCATGGTATGGTGACACAGAATCACAAGCCCCACTCTACTTCCTGCAATCCTGTTACACATCCGACTATACTTGCACCACTTCCCCTTTCAAGTCAGAGACTAGAAAGATACAGATAGATATTGTAGATAGAGAAACACAATATACCTGTATACAATGTACATACACATGCATACATACATAGAGAGAGACAGAGATGGAGAGAAAATGAGACTGAGCGACAGAGCCTTGACTCACTAAGTACATTTATACATAACCAAAACAGAGACAGAGATAAAGGAAGACAGAGAACATGTTCGCCCCTACACCCACCTCTGTATATATCTGGTAGGCCAGGTAAGCCCATCCTTCGAGGTTCTGTCAGTTGGGGTTTGAATTAGGATTATCTGTGGAGGTTGGGTGCGTTACAATATTGAGATCATCTTGTGTTGATTCCTAACTGGTTCGCTGATGTCCATCTCATGACCCTCTCAAATTCCAACGCTGAACACAAACAGAGAACTGTGCCAGGCCTCACACCATACTTCCTTCTTCTGCACGCGTGTGTGTGTTCCTCTAACCAATAATGTTGTTCTAAGGTTGAACCTGCCTCCACCTACTGGTCCTTGAGCTCAATGTATCTGAAACCAATCTGGGCTATGGGGGGTGTGTGTTTTAGCCCACGCCCAAAAAGTCAACCAAGCACTCCAACACAGGGTTTTCCTGACAAAAGAACGATAGAGCACACAGGATACTTTCACAGTGCTTATCCACACCCTAAATGAGGAAACACAGACATGTTGGAGAAACAAAGATTACCTTTCCACACACACACACAATGCTATTCCAGAGAGAAATGTGTTGACGCCACAAGAAATGTTCTCCATCCCTTTCACTCCAGCCTCCCCATCTCAACCAACTCTAGGCTGTTGTTCCCTTTCCTTTCAATTTTCTGTGAGGAATCCTCGCCATATACATACTGCCTGACATTCTCTCAGATCTCCACATGGGCCCTAAACTGGGTCTGGACTTCTCTGCATGTCTCCGGTAACGTTCTCTCCACCTCGCCTGAGGTTTGACTAGTGGCTAAACCTCCGCGTGCTCGACGCAACACATGGGAAACGGACTCCAGTTCGAGAAGTGAACTTGCACGACTGGCAGCGCCACAACCCCAGTTCAATACCCAGTTGGCTGCCGCGACCTAGATTTAACATCTATTACAGGGTTGAGGAAGAACGGGGCATGTTTAAGGTCCAAAAGTGGGACACAGCTGGCTCATTTCCCCCCTGGGATGATGTGTGGCTGATTGACAGGTATATGCCTTCACCTTAGTGGTATAACGTGATGTTAAATTACACAAATTGTAACAGGATCTTGAATCGCACTTCTATTATCTAGGCCACATAAACACTCGTGGCGAGGAACCCCAATATTGTGCACGCGCACGCACGAGAAGCTGGCCATCGGCATTGGTTACAGTAACCCAGAGGCATACAGTAGATATCTGCATTTGCAATAGAATTCTGCAGAACCGCAGTCACCCCCGCAAAATGTGACAATCGGTCAAGTGGACGATTATCTGATCTTGTTCGAGAGATCGTCCGTTTTCGAACGACGTAATATTAGTTTTCGAATACAAATCAACTGCGGCGTGACTGACAGCCTCAAAACTTTTTCCTAGGCTATTCGTCTTCTTCATGAAGGTAATTATTTAATAGAAACGTATAACATGTACACGCAAAACATTTTTTAAAAAAAAGCTACATGGGCCTAAGGGTTCTGAAAACGAAACATACCTCGTGAAGTAGAATCGGTGATTAATGTTACACGGTTGAAGGCTGGAACGGATCCTCCTAGTCCGAGCATTGGACGTCAAATGCGTGTAGACTACTGGGTGGAAGAGCCGCTCCAGACCCAATACCCTTCATTACCACGCCCCCATTTTCTTCACGTACACGCGCGCACACACAAAACAACACACACACAAACTCAAGAGACAAAAACAATTCACAACTTTTCCCAGTCAGAAGCCTGCCACCTTCCCCCTGTTGTATAAAACATGAAGAATCACTGATATTAGGATATTAGCTGAGAAGCGGAGTTGACGAGAAATTAGTGCGGACAGAATGCAGAACTGATGCTCACGTTTTTCAGCAACCAAAGAGTCGCCTGTTTTTAGCCAGTATGTACACATCCGCTTTTCTTTGGGTGCTGATATTCGTTTTGTGTGACGTCGGAGCTGCAGTCCGCCCACTAATCGCCACACCACTCCACTTTAGTATACTCGGCTACACTGATGTTTGACAGCCATTATCTTAACAGAGACGGTTACAGACTCCCTCCATCTGCCCATCTCGTTCCCAGTATCTCATGTCTGCTCTTTTCAGTCACCGCCCTACTGCTCTCTCACTCACTCACTCACTCGCTCCCTTCCCTGGGCACCTCTGTCCCCAGATGTCTCCGCTCGTTCACTCTCGCCGCGTCTCAGCGGTGGATCGTGGTGAATAGGGAGGCAAGCAGAGATAAGCCGAAGGGTTTCGTTGTGCTCCACATAACACATTCTTCAATGGGCGCAGATGTGTTTACAAAGCTTGGCGAAGTGTTACGTAATAAGACTTACCAGTGGTGTACGATCCCGTGCGTTTTATGAAGGATGGATGTGTGTGATTTCTACACGAGAAAGGGGAAAACATGAAAGTCAATTAGTTAGCCTGTGTATACTGAATAAAAAAAGCCATAATGACGTATAGCTGTATAATGAAGAAATGCGCATAAACAAAAAGGAAATTGAAGAATAAAACGATATAATGTACATATAATACAGTGGTAAATATAGAGTTGTTTACAATTCCAATTTTATCCACCACTTGAATTGGCAGAAAAGACGATAAAACAAATAATATCGGACAACACAAACAGTTAGGTCCGGAAATAATTGGACACTGACACAGGTTTTGTTATTTTGTCTGTTTACCAAAATATATTTAAGTTACAGTTAAATAATTTCAGGGTATTCACATCCAAATTGGAGGAAGGGTTTATGAATTACAGATCTTTAATATGTATCCCCCTCTTTTTCAAGGGAACAAAAGAAATTGGACAATTGACTCAAAAGATGTTTAATGGACAGGTGTAGGCTACTCCTTTGTTACTTCTTCATCACTTTAGCAGGTAAAAGGTCTCGAGTTGATTCCAGATGTGGATTTTGCATTTGGAAGCTGTTACTGTGAATCCACAACATGCGGCCGAAGGAGCTCTCAATGCAAGTGAAACAGGTCATACATAGGCAGCAAAAAAAAAAATCCATCAGAGAGATAGGAGTGGCCAAATCAACAGTTTGGTACATACTGAGAAAAAAATAACACACTAGTGAGCTCTGCAACACAAAAAGGCCAGTGGTGGATGATCGTAGGATCCTTTCCATAAAGAAAAACCCATTCACAACATCCAGCCACGTGAAGAACACTCTCCAGGAGGTAGGCATATCATTATCCAAGTGTACCATGAATTGTACCTGATGTAAAGTGTCTTTGGGTCCCAGAAAAGCGCTATATAAGTGCAATGTATTATTATTATTATTATTATATGAAGAGAAGACTTCACGAGAGCAAATACAGAGGATTCACCACAAAGTGCAAACCATTCATAAGCCTCAAGAATAGAAAGGCCAGAATAGACTTTGTCAAAAAACATCTAAAAAGCCAGCCCAGTTCTGGAACAGCATTCTTTGGACAGATGAAACTAAAATCAACCTGTACCAGAATTATGGGAAGAAAAAAGGCTTGGAACGGCTCATAATCCAAAAATATACCACATCATCATCTGTAAAACATGGTGGGGGCAGTGGTATGGCATGGGCATGCATGGCTTCCAATGGCACTGGGTCATTACTGTTTATAGATGATGTGACAGATGACAGAAGCAGCCGGATGAATTCTGAAGTATATAGGCATATATGGTCTGCTAAGATTCAGCCAAATTCAGCGAAGTTGATTAGACGGGGCTTCACTTTACAGATGGACAATGACCCAAAAAATGTCACTTGCTGAAGACAAAACTTAAGGCAGAAAGACCCACGAACAAACAACTGAAGACAGCTGCAGTAAAAGGCCTGGCAAAGCATCACAAAGGAGGAAACCCAGCGTTTGGTGATGTCCATGCGTTCCAGACTTCAAGCAGTGCAAAGGATTCGCGACAAAGTATTAAAAATGAACATTTTGTTTATGATTGTGTTAATTTGTCCAATTACATTAGAGCCCCTGAAATAATGGGACTGTCTATGATAATAGTTCATACGATATTTTTGTTCAACCCCTTGAATTAAAGCTGAAAGTCTGCACTTCAATTGCATCTTGGTTGTTTCATTTCAAATCCATTGTGGTGGCGTACAGAAACAAAATTATTAAAATTGTGTCAGTTTCCAAATATTTCGGGACCTAACTGTATGTATAAGAGAAAGACCTATATTTCGTGAGAAAAATGTCTGGGGATGATACAATATCACAAAGGCAATTAACAAGTGTTTCTGGGAAAGTATGCGCTATAGAATAATGTTATCTAATTCTAATGTTAAACTAATTTTGGCCCTATCACAACATTGGAAGTTAATACGCAGTTTATTAAAAAAGACTGACTTTCTGCTGAATGTCTGGCACCAATCAAAGCCCTGACTCAAAATGACTAATATAAACCATAAAATAACCGCGGTTTATTTTCAATTCTAAAGGTTTGACAGCCATTCTGTAAACAAGTCAATTTAATTGAGAACAGATCATTGATTAAAAACATTCCTTCGGTTTTATGATCTAATATATAAAACAACTGAGCTGAAGCAGAGGATAGGGACCTCCGCAGCGTGATGTCATTCACCAGGCACGTGCACAAATAGACCCCCCGGGCGGCTCCGGGCGGCTTGAGCCCGGGCCCTTTTACCCTCAGGCTTAACAAGTGCCTTTCCTTTCATTGCGATAAGCCCTTTTTTGTCATTTTGGCCCAAGCCCCTCCAAAGGTCTGCGCATGGCTCTGTCATTCACTCAGCTTGACGGACGGACGGAGCCGATAGTTCTCCACAAGCAGCCTATAACAAAGAGCCTGCAGGGCATCATCTGTTACATTTGCATGTAATCTGCATTTCAAAACTACCAGCTGTTTTAACCACTATCACAGCAACGGCAGCGTCAAGCCATTCCGACCAGGAGAAGGCCTACCACTGGTTTATTAATTAATACCATAGCTGCCTTAAAAAAATTGCGCAACCATAAACAAAATAGTACCCTAAATGCAGTCGAGTATCTGCAAACGCACACACAGACGCGCGCGCGCGCACGAGCAAACTTGGCCTACTATCAGTTTTGTGGGTGGAGACCAATAAATTCGCACCCTCACTTTCCTGAGAGAGAGAACTTTTCCTGTTGTATTCTTTCAAGATTAAGTGATAGCATGATTCAAACGCCAGTTCTGAAATCTTGATATTTTAGCAGCCGTATTAAAGAGAAATAATACCCTGGAACATTTTAAGAAATACCGTTAGAGTGTTTTTAATGATAATTATGGTATTTTCTGAAAACCCTCTAACGGTATTTCTTAATTAGTACAGCACTAGTCAATAAATGTTTAAAAAGTTTACGATGCCAATACATGGGAAACAAATTTGATTTGGCCTCTCTTGCTTGAAAATTTCAAGAGATTATTATGCAATTTCAAGAGATTGCATAATAATTTACAATCATTATGCAATTGGAGTCGCGTGACTCAACTGTAAACATGCTCGTGTGTAAAAGCAAGAAACTATTTATTTTTGGCAATATTTACTATTTGTTTGTTTTAATGACCGGTTCCCGCTGTAAAAATCCTCTCTTCCAAGCTCAGGTACTGAGCCAGGGATCAGCCAACGTAACCCTGACATAGGGTTGAGCTCCGTACCATGATGGTATGGTTGCTAGTTTTAGACTGATGTTGGCAAGGTGCCCCTGTCACATTATGCTAAGTAGCAGGAGAAAACGTGTGCTGCTCCATTCTAGCCAGGACAATGGACCTGCCCACCAGGACTAGAGAACGAACGTTTGGGGAGCTGTCATGAGATAACCCCAGCCAGCAGTACTAATACTCATTATCCAGTCGTAATTATAAAAAAAACAGTACATTACAATATCATGCTTTTCTGTCCTAATACGTTGCCGAAGGTAAATTGATGGCCAGCTAAACCCTTTGCTGTCACCAGAACTCTGGATACTGGATATGTGTTCATCTTCAGGTTTATTGAATTGGGGAAGTTTAAAACTATCAAAATGAGACAATAGCGAAAAGTGTCATAAATACACACAGAAAAAATATATACATACGTACAAGTTCCATATGTAAAGTTTAAACAGTGTCAAAGAAAGGCTAGCATATTGACTTACTAAATATAACCCTCTGAAATAGTAATAATATTAATCAAAGTTTACAAATGTAACAATCCACAATTTCAGGTGGTGAACAGGTTAAAGCGACAACAGACATGTGCAGAGCACACACGCACACGCGCGCGCGCACACACACACACGCAGTGAGACCATGCAGATTCTCCCACCTGGTGGCATAAGAAGATAATTACGCTTTTTCAAACAAATAGTTTGGTTGATGTTTGAAACCTAATATTGATCGTCAAAAATATGTACTGGTTGTGCTTGCCCTTCAAATTTCTTCAGTAATTCCTAACAAAACATTTGTGAAGTTTTCCACCTTCTTGACGTTGGCTCAAAAAAGCGCGGGTATAAACTACAGTTCCCAGGATCACCGCAAGTCTATTTACGCACTAACAGTTCCTTATCAGCTGTTACGAAACGCAAATCACGTTCAAAAACAAAAGCCGAGAGGAAATTTCAAAACAGAATCCAATTTTGACTGGAATTCAATTCTGATCTGCATAATTGTAATAACAGACCTTTTTTGTAATCTGATTTCATATCATGCGAAACTAGATTATCGAGTTGACAACATATTTGGAATACAATACTATTTTTCGTTATAGCAAGACTTTTATTCTTAAATCACTGTCAAACCTCATCCCTGTCTCCTTTCCCTCAACGTTTGAACTGACCTCGACCAACCACGGAGACAGACCAGAAAACCATAGTCACCGTGAATTCTCTACATTTACCGGGCGAGCGAGCCCCAGTGACAGTCCGACCTCCCCGAGGTTATGAAACTCCGCTGGGCCGGAGGCGTGCTGCTGTCGTTAGCGGCTGCCTACTACGTTTACTCCCCGTTACCGAGTACGGTGAACGAACCCTGGAAGCTCATGCTACTGGACGCGCTGTTCCGGAGCTTCATACATGTGGTACGACTGACGTAAGCAATAAAAAATGAATACAATGGTTAGAATAGATTGTAGCCCTGTTAGTTATGTGGGTGTTTTTTTTCTGTTCTCGATTGTGAATTCTGGTCAGTTTTAATCCATGCCATCAGTGCAGTGAACCTGTTAACATGTATGGGTTCCACTGGGTCAAATATAGGTTATATAGCCGATAGGACACGGTTGATCATAGAGCTCCGGCTTATATAGCTACTGTACACAGTAGGTTGCTTAATATAACACTGATAGTTGTATAATGTTTTTGTGTGAAGCCTGTACTGTATGGTGTTTTCAACTTGTAATACGACCATTTTAAGTATTCAACTGGTCAGATTGTCAGTATTTTAAATGTTTGTTTTAATAGCTTTGTACTAACACATACATGTTTGTTTTTCTGTTCATGTAGGGACTGGTAAAACGATTCCCTGATCGTAACCTAATCCTAACCCTCACCGGCACCCTGACCTCCATAATCTCACATTCATGCGTAGACACACACAAGCCCTGGCCTCTTGCTGTAGTTGCAAACCACAAGTTAAGATCAGATTTAAAAAATTAGTGGGGAGTGGCTGAGAGTCAGAATCAGCAGGTCCACTTTAACCTGCAATACCAATCCCCACACCTTAGTCATTTTTAGGTGCGGTTTGAAAATCTGCCTCAGTTTAAGTTCTTCAACATATTTATTAGTATTGTGGCTGATCATACTGTGGGGAAGTATAGTTATACTGCTACAAATACTACTGCTCCTACTAATACTACTTCTACTACTACTAACCCCATTACTGTACTAGTAGTCATTCTACTACTACTACATTTTAATACTTTCAAATCACTTTTCAAATCACAGTGCCACTTCTAAAACTGCAATACTTGATCGTGTTAATACTTCTAAACTTGTAATATTACTTCTAAAAAATGTAATAATTCAAAAACTGAAATACTCTAATGGTATTACTACAGATGCTACTGCTGCTTCACCTCCTACCACTACTACTGCTCCTACTAATACTCTTACAGCTGCTCCTACTACTTCATTTTTTATACTTCTACTACTTTTAATACTTTTCAGACTAATACTGTTAAGACTTCTAAGACTTAAGACTTTTAGTACTACTTTTAACTGCAATACCAATAATACTATATAACACTTATAGTTAAAAAACAGCCATCCTCACAATTTTCCATGGAAAATTAATATATAGTTATTGTATTTTAATACACTCACCGATCACACTGTGACATAAACTACTGTATTATTACTGCATAATAATACACTCACTATTTAATTAAGCAGTAAGGCCAATATACCACAGCTAAGAGCTGGTTTTTGATACAAAACAGGCGAAATGCCTGAACACACCTCTTAGCCATGGTATATTGGCAATACACTACAAACCCCAGAGATGCCTTATTGCAGTTATAAACCGGGTACCAATGCAATTCAAGTAAAAAGTGATATGATGTCATACCCGTGGTATACACTCTCATATACCATGACTAATAGCCAATCTACATTCAGGATTCGAAGGCACCCGGTCTATAACGTATA
The DNA here is from genome assembly GCA_016801175.1 of Esox masquinongy. Lineage (NCBI taxonomy): Eukaryota > Metazoa > Chordata > Actinopteri > Esociformes > Esocidae > Esox > Esox masquinongy. Next base: position 26,998 of record JACXGI010001236.1, on the reverse strand, counting down.
ATAATATAGCAGCAACTGCAACTAAGTAACTAGATAGTACAGTACGTCTGGGTAGCTTGTTGTATGGTAGGACATCCCTTATGTGTAGCTGTCTGTCTCTGTGTGTTTCAGGGAGACGCGGCCCACGCTCTAGGTATCTGTCACAGTGTCCATGTGTTGAACTCTGTCGTGTCGCGGCTGGAGGTGATAGAGGCGCGGTCCAGTCCGTCAGTTCGTGTCACTGACTCTGCCTTGGGGGGCGTGCCCGCGCGAGTGTTCCAGCCAGTTGGAGGAGGAGCCAAGCTCAGAAGGGGAGTGCTCTATTTCCACGGCGGGGGGTGGGCCCTCTGCAGTGGACGTAAGTGTGTGTGTGTGTGTGTGTGTTTGTGCTTGTGTGTGTGCTTGTGTTACTTTTCGTGCTAAGAGATTGTTTGGGGTAATAGAAAAAATGTCCTCCCAGTAGCTTACGCCGGTAAGGCAGTCCAGGTTGCTGACTGTGGTGGTTATGGGTTTGCCAAAAATGGAGGCGTGTCCTCCAATTTTGCCAAACCGTTCTGCATCTCACACCTCGCCGAACCTGGAAGTACTTGTGTTCATCATCTGCACACCTGGAGGAAAACGCATGTAAAGGCCAAAAATGCCTGAGCTTGCAGGTGCCTGAACTACCACAAGGAGTTGCTAGGGGGCAACGAGGAAATGCAAACCTTGTCCGACACCACGCCCACCAACCCTAGACGATGCTCAGCTTCCCAAGATTGTGTAGTTATACAGATTGTTTATAAATTGTTTTATTTTCGGTCTCAAATAACGTTTTCAGCATTAATGTGTATGTGTGTGTGTGTGTGTCCAAGAGTTGGGATGTCTTTATACACATTTAAATGTTCTCTGTGTGTATGTGCGTTTGGGCGGGGGTTTGTGTAGGGATGAGATCCTATGACCTGCTGTGTAGGAGGATGGCTGAAGAGCTTGACGCGGTCATTGTGTCAATTGAGTGAGTATCAGGACCTCCAAACCGTTTCTATGTTAATCACATGGGAACTGAACTACCCAGCGAGCGTTCATTGTCGTCCCGTCCACCCAAGCTGGGAACTAAACTAAGGGCTGTGTTGCCATAGTTACCGCCTGGCTCCGGAAGCAGTGTTCCCAGATCAGTTCCATGACGCTCTGACGGCGTCCCAAGCCTTCCTGTCCCCAGAGGTCCTGCAGAGCTACCGGGTCGACCCAGCCAGGGTGGGGGTGTCGGGAGACAGCGCTGGGGGGAACCTCGCTGCAGCCGTGGCTCAGCAGGTACACACACACACACAAACAAATGCAGGCGCGCACACACACACACACAAATGCAGCCGCGCACACACACACAAATGCAGGTGCGCACACACACACACACACACACACACAAATGCAGGCGCTCACACACACACACACACACACACATGCGCTCACACACAAATGCAGGCGCTCTCTCACACACACACACACACACACACACACACACACAAACATGGTCTCTTTCTCGTCACAGATTTCCGCAGATGACAGCATGAGCGTGAAGTTCCGTGTCCAGGCATTGATCTACCCGGTCCTCCAGGCTCTAGACTTCAACACTCCATCGTACCAACAGAACCACAATGTTCCCATACTGCACCGCCATCTCATGGCCAGGTAAACAACACACACACACACACGATACGATGATGTCGCAACATTACTGATGATCTAGTCGGTGCATTCCCCGTTGCTTTTGTCATGGTGTATAATGGGGTTAGGATGATCAAGTGACTTACCCAGGCTGACGGGACATGATCACTGCGCCAGTAGTGAAAGGAGTGGTGTCATGATCCTCCATCCTCAGCTAGCCGTGTGGCGCAGGAGCACCGTCAAAATCAAAACATCACAGTATGGATGAAAGCAGCTCAGTAGGAAGAAATCACGTTTTAGAGAACTAATCCCTGCTCTGCCTTGTACTTTAGGAGATTTTGTTTTATAAGCCTAGATGTGTTTCATAAGCCCAGATGAACTGGTTGATAATTGATCCCAGTTGTTCATTACATTTCTGTGAATACGATTATACTATTAAAAAGTTATCACGGGAGGTGTTAAATCATGCAATTGAGGAGGTATGGTATAGATATAATAGTATAGTGAAATATTTTCTACATCACAGCCTATTATGGAAGTGATTCTTCAAGTGAATGTCTTACAAAAAATTAAGAGGATAGAGATTACAAATGTGCTATAAACTTGCTTCTATTCATTGTTCATTTTGAACCATTTTTTTTCCATGAGGTAAAAGCCTGCACGCTTCATGTTTGCGGTCGTTCTGTATTCTTGTATAGCGTATATTTTACAACAAGGTGAGAACAGCTGTATGAACAGAGCTGAGGACAACACCCTATTGCTCACGCCCATGGTGGGAAGCAAGAAGCCAGAGAGATAAATTGTGAAATCACCAACCAGTACTGTCAGATCCTGACAGCTGCTGTCATTGCATCAACGACACATGCAGCAAAGAGAAAGGCAGCACAATCATAAGTATGGGAAGAGCGCAAAAGACACACAAACTAAGTGAATATTCAAAAGAAAATACAACAAGGACAGAGCTGGGACAAATAAGAGAGCAAAAATTATAATTGGCGGTTCCCATTATCAACTAGCACTGAAGTCCGAAAAAACAGAAGACATAACCAGACATCGGTTGGTAATGGGTTGTAGGCTATGTAGCGTGAGTCTGAAGGGCAGGTTAAATCACTGGCCTTAATTACCTGTCTGAAATAAGAAAATATTTATCCCACCACAGGTCTCATCACAGCACTCTGTTGCCATTGGTAGCCGGCTAACGGTTTGACTGAGCACGGACGCTATCAGCCAGCCTTTCCAAGTATTCCATGTCTCTTTTACCACTTCAGAAGTAAAATTCCAAAAGAGAATTTTTTTGTGCCCTGCCAAACTTCAGGTGACCCCAGAACATGCAGCTGGGAGGAGCAGTTCTTGTGTTTGGTAGTCATGGAAGCAGGTGTCAGGGTGCTCTCAGAGCTAGGCTGGGCCCCCGGGCAGACAGCACTCCACGGGTACAGTCCAAGAATCGCCGTGACGAAAGAACCCCATTCCTCGGGACCTACGCAAAGAAATAGGATAAAAATGTTGTGGTTGAAAGCCTTTCCTCAGGGATTCAGTTACTGTTAGATGATTACATCGGGAACAGCCCTCCAAGCCCACCACTTTAGCCTTTTTCCCCTGTGTCCTTGAAAAAGCACGAAATGGAAAAAAACACCTAGTATGCAGGACTAAGAATCACCTATGGGGACATCTCCTTAAAAATATGACCTTTGTAACATAGACAGGTTATGTGGGTCAGGTGTAGATCTAATACAAAAAGTAATACAATACACACTCTGATAACATACAGTTGTAGCTCGGAGAGCAGAGTATGTTAAATATTATAAGAAATACACCTACGCAGAACCAAGATATGCGCAAGTCAGCACAAAAAAAGATAGGATCAGACAGGCACGGCCGGTAAACTCCCTGCTGGTAAAAAAAACAAAAAAAAACAAAACACAACCAGAAAAAGGTGGGGGCAGCTGTACAAACAGAGCTGGCAGAGAATGTTACGCCCATAGGTTGGAATTGGGAAGACAGAGATATTTTTTAATCAGCAAGGAAGGATGTACATTTAGTATACTCATCTCCTAATAGCAAGTGTCATTTAAACAAATTAGTGAGTATGCAGGGAACAAACAATCCGTCGTGATCTTAATCTTACGCACAGTCCATGGCACTGACACTGGAGTGAGCAGTTGCATGTATTCCTCTGCCTCACAGCCTTGAGGAAAACCTCCACTGCCCAGTCATCACTATGCACAGCCTGGCAGGGAAGAGAAGTCGTATGCAGTCCAAGATCTAGAATCTAGACATAACTTGACGAAGAGACTGTGTTTGGAAGTCACTGAAGCAGGTGACGATGGTCTGAGCTCTCTGAGCTCAGCTGGGACCCTGGGGGGTCCAAGCTGGGGGGTGACAAAAGTATAGCATTTCTTAGGACCTGCACAAAGAGACTAGATAGGAAAGACACGCGGTGAGATCCTGTATCCAGTGACTCAGATACTATTAGATTATAATATCTGTAACGGCCCTCTAGGTCCAGGGATGTAGCTATTAGCATGTTGTTGTTGCTGTCTCAATCAGAAAAAAGCAATGCCTTGACTCAAGTTGAAGTGTATTCACTGGCTATGCGAAGCAGACGTAGTGATGAAGGCTTCTGTTTTAGTGTTTGGCCGAACAGTAGCCGTCTTCTCCAGGGCAGCGAGTGGACAGGCCCCTGTCAGGGGATCCGCGTGGGGTTCCACCATCATGGCGGTGACACATTTCGAGGCGTTGCAGGCGACTCACTGGACATCACACACATTTTGTGTTTAATTAATTCAGAATTAAATGTTTGCTGATTTTGAGTTAAATAAGAGAAAAATGGTATTTAAGGTCTTATAAACACAGTCATCCACACAAACACACCCGTGACCCATACTGAAGTACACACACACAGACACACCAATACTTTGTGTTACTAACCATCCTCTCTCTCTAGGTTCTGGCTGCTTTACCTGGGGGCTGATCCTTCTCTCCTTCCTCATATCCTCTCTTCCCCCTCATCCCTCCTTCATCCCTCCATCCTTCCCACCATCCGTTCCCATTTGAATTGGACAGCCCTGATCCCTACCAAACATCAAAAGCACTACCAGCCCATTGCCACGGAGACTGGGTCACGGGAGGTCACATTGGAAGTGCCAGGGTTGGTGGATGTCCGAGCGGCACCATTACTCGCAGAGCAGAGGGTCCTGGGTAGAACGCCGCAGGCTTACGTGATGACTTGTGAATTCGACGTTTTGAGGGACGATGGGTTGATGTACGCCAGGAGACTGCAGGATGCGGGCGTCAGAGTTACCAGCGACCACTATGACGACGGTTTCCATGGCTGCATGGCGTTTGCCTTCTGGCCGTTTCGGTTCTCCGTGGGCCAGAGGAGTTTGGACAGCTACATCCACTGGCTGGACCACAACCTGTAGAGTACCCAAGGACCCTCTAGAACCCTGGCTATGTGGAGAGATAACACTATGGAAGCACAGTCTAGAACGTGATTGGAATCAAATCTGTCACACCTCCATGTCCAAAACATCCAGACAACCAGTTTGCAACACCTCCCATAACCCTTTCCTTCTGACTGCCTTACTGATCCTGTCGTTCAGCACAAAGGCGGTCAGTGAACTGACAACTAGTGATGGCCAAACGGGACTTAATTAGCGTTATTTTAGCAGCAGGATATTATGCTGGCAGCACTCAGATTTTCTTTATCACAATAAAAAGCCATCATTGAACTTTATAAGGCAATATAGTTAACAATCTAGTCTGTAAAAAATAACATACAAGAACAGTATTGGAAAGGACATTAAACATAAAATGTACAGACTAGATTTTTAACTATATTGCCTTATATATTTCAATGATGGCTTTTTTTTTAATAAAGAAAATCTGAGTTAGCGCTGATAGCATCCTGCTGCTAGAAGAACGGTAATGAAGCCTTGTATGGCCATCACTACTGACAACCGTGCATGAACAGATTTTAAAGCTTTGTAAAGCTACCACTCCAATATGCCGAAAGACTGACCAACAAAGACAGCTGTATGTACTCGTTGGGTGGTGCAATATGTTGTATTTATTTATTTGACCATTCCAAGCCAAGGGAAGCGGTCAGCATAGAGCCAATGACGGATCTCATTACATGTTTTAACCTGCATCCCGGAGGATGAGGTTTTCAGCAAGCCATTGGACCACTAAAAGAGAATCTGATATATTTACACACAGTCTGACGAAGCTTCAGAGCTTCTAGCTTTTTAGGGAAATCGTTCTAGAAATTAAGTATTTATATTCTGAGAGACTATCTTTACCAAAAAATCATGGGATTTTACAGGGCTATTAAAGGATAATTTGAGCAACTGAATTTGCTCAAATGAAGCTGTAATGTAAGATTTCTTATACAATAATCATTTTTAAAAAATATTTGACATTTATTTGGAAAGTTGGGAAGGTACATGTTCTTCAACCTCAGTGTCAGTTTGTATTATGTATTATGTACTATGTATTATGTACTTGGGATGTTTTCAGTGTGTTTTAGATGCTTTCAAACAATAACTCAGTATAAATTATTAACTATGGTAGCCTTTTTATATATATATATAATTAATGTGTGTTGTTTTAAATGCCTCAAACGTTTCAGAAATCATACTGGTGTCCTGTAAAGATGTAAAGCCATGTAAGAACGGTTATTTCAGAATTTCCAAACTGGCTTATTTTCTTTTAGAAAGAGCTACTCTCCTTCCTCACAGTGAATGTACTTAATTGTTCTTGGTTTGAAGTATGTTAATGTTATTTCTTCTTGCTAGATATTTGTTGACTACTGAGACAATTGAATGTACTTGAGGCATGGCCAGAGTCATGTGTTTAGATTTGACATGACTATGGGTCTGACTAATGGCCTCAGGTGTAATGGTATTTTTCAACACAAGATGGCACTGTTGTGCTCTGCGCCAGACTGTGAAGGGTCAACTGACCGTAAACTCTTTGGGTCCCGAGGCCTCAGTTCAAGCTTCACTTCACAACTGCCATAATACCACTAAAGACAATGTAAACTTATGTACAGAGAAATATATATAAAGGTGTTGGATATTCAGCCTGACTGGATTTGCAGGCTCGTACTCTTCCAAGTTTTTGTTTTGGCCCGTGTTGGTTGTGTGACTACCTGACCGGAGCATAGCATTGTTCTGGTGAAAAGTGTTCTTCCTGTTTAAAAGAAATGTGTGTCTCTGCGGGCCCTTCTGTTTTTAGCAATGCAATTTAAACGTCCAGGGTGTTTTGAACCGGAACTGAGAGTGACATGTTTCTTTTTTGCTACAGGGCAAAATCACACTCGCGTGTGCGCACACAATTATACATGCCAGGTATGTCAGCGTGTGTATTGAATGGTAGCTTAAGGCCGGAGATTGGCCTCTGAGGTTAAGACTTGGAGAACCTGTTCTCGTTTACTCTGTCACACGTTTCTTTTTCTCTACCTCACACGCTCACTTCCTTCCCCCCTTCTCCTCGCATCCTGGAGAGGAACAGTAATCAGAGCCACTACCTGTTGAACCCCCCCCCCACCTCGCTAGATCACATGACAGTAGAGGATGAGTAGGTACATGCTCCCAGAACACATCTGTGTGTGTATGCCTGTTAGCGTGTGTGTGTGTGTGTGTGTCTCTGCATACATCATGTTGTGCTGTGTCTATCTGTTCCTGACCTTACGTGGGGAGTCAGTCTTAGTGCCCCGGGGAGTAACCCGTTAATCAGCCACTGCTGGATGATTATTTCAAAAGAAAACAAAACCCAGAGAATGAAAAACAAAACTGAGAGAATGTGAATAAAGACGTGTGGGAGTTGACGGTGTGGGAATGTGAGAGGAGAATGTTATCACTGAGAGTAAAGGTTACATTGTTCACTGGTTCCTGACACGCCGAGGGAGGGAGTAAGGGGGGGTGTTTGTGAGTCAGGGGAGTAAAAGGTCTGGATCACCATAAAGACGGTCTGTCTTTGCCAAATCTCAGACTCTGAGTCAGACCCACACACACACACGCGCGCGTGCACACAATCTGATTCGGAACAAATGTCCCCAATTTTTTATTGGAGCACACAAAGTTAACCCCTCCCAACCCGAGGTCATACTGTTGTTTGGTGGTGACTGACTGATTCCTGGAAAGAAACAAGCCACTGAGTTAGAATGGCTAGATCATCTTTAGGACAGCGCTGTGACACGGCTGGAGCTTTTCCTGGCATCAGCAAAAAATACAGAATGCCACAGAAGGAACTGGAAATCCCCAGGTTTCCTCTGTAGCTATTGGTTGGTTCTCTGCGTCCTTATCTCATGACTGGTCTGTTTTTTGGGTCTCACACCCGTATCACCATTGTCCTAGACATTGTAAATCTGTGTGTGTTTTAGAAACGTGTTTGGCGGAGTTGTTCTGCCGGATAAGAGTTCTGAGGACATAATGTCCAACAAAATGTCTGAAGAGAGAAGGGAGAGAGAGATGACCGGGAGAAATTAAGGGAGAGGAAGAGAGAGGGTGGGAGAGAGAGACGATGTTGAGGGAACACAATTGGGAAAGAGACCGCGAAAGCAGGAGTGGCGAGTATAGTGTTTGTGGGGGGAAATTTGGAAAGAGAGGGGGTGTAGATTGTGTGGAGGAGGAGTGAAAGCGTGAGGGGATTGGGGAATCAAGCGTGTCGGCAGAGGGAGGAGAAAAGTCCAAGAAGTCAAGTTCACATTGTGTTCGGTTCCAGAATGTTGATGCATTGAAGTCTGCGTGTGGGTCTAACATTATAACTTGACTCTCGTCCAGCCACTCTTAGCACGGACAATAATGATGACTTTATCACTCAGAAGTCCCCCGAGACTGGGCTTGTCAGGAGAAAACACCCCCGATCCACACACGCACACACACAAGTGAAACACAATAAGGGCAAGACTCCTGGGGGGACACGTGCACAGATTGAAGCCAGATGTTTTACATGCAGAAACAGAGAAACAAGATCCATTAATAACCCAGACAGAAAAGCCATGTTTTACTTGTGGGAATAAAATATGGAATGATACACAAAATACTGATGGTCATGGGTACCTAGCTATGGCAGTTCAACAGAAGGGCAGAGATAACTCTGATAAACACGGACTGACTGACTAGCAAAGCAACACTACCTATCATGTTGATTTAGATCTAGACAGAAACGAAAGCTTCCCAAATACTCCGTCAAAGTTTTGTTCTTCACCGTGGCCTTGCCTGCTCCTCCCTTTCTCCTCCTCCTCGCTCTGCCTTTCTCTCTCTCGCTCTTTGCTGGAGAGGGGGACAGAAGTTTTAGCTAGTCTTCCTCTGCTTTTCTTCTGGTACCGAAGCGTAGCAGAGCGGGGCCCAAGGCAGTGGTCGGTATGGCGGGAGGCTCGAGCGGCGTCCCATTTCTCGGGGTTCTGCTGCTCGCTGCGATTCTGCTGCAGACCGTAGCCGTTACCGTCACTGTGCTCTACTTCACAAACGTTCTCAACACGGTAAGAACCAGGGAAGGAGGGGTAGCCCGTGGACAATAACCAAGAAAAGATTTAAGGTGCACTTGATTTACCTTGGAATTTGCACTTGTGGGACTCTTCCATTTGATTCTTTGTGTCGGGCCAACCCAAGTCTGCACACTGAAAGTCTTTAGGGTGTAGGTGTTTACTCGATGTTATGCTACGCAGTGACTGTATGCATGCAGTTGGACTTAGGGCCTATGATAGTTCTATTCCCACATATCTGTTTAAAAAAAACTGTTTGCATGAAAACTGGTAAAAAAAAATAATAACCTACTTCATCGTCAACCTGACTTGTTTGTTTACTCTATTATCATTGACTGTAGTTGTGGTGCCGAGAACGCTTTGTGCGTTCTTCAAAATAAGACATATTCGTGCGTTGTGCTGGGAATGAGGAGAACTGCAAAACACTTCCTCCAAGAAACCCAGTCAGACTTTGTTGATATGCCAACTATGCAATTGTGTTAATCTAAATGTGTAGGGTATTTTTTTGCAGCGAAAGTTTAGTGCATTCTTACGTGCTAACTAAATTGTATCTGGTCGACTGTTTTAAGGCCTTTTATGTTCTCTCGCAGCTGTGTGCTTTAACCTGGATTTTTTCCATAACGATTGAGCAACAATTGCTGACTCTCCCTCTTTGCTTCCCTGTACTCCCCCTCTCTATTTTTTTCTCTCAGTGATTGTGATCAGTGTTTATGGATGTTAATATTTACCAAGCTATACATAGTCGGGAAATGAAATGTAACACACATCTAAGGAGGAGTTTTACTTACAAATATATGCACTTTATTTGAACATGTAATTAGTAGTTTCATTACAGTAAAACTAGAGGTAAACGGGTAAACTGCTGTTTGAAGAGTAGTGTTTCTCAATTGTGGTCCCCCAGAGTCCCTAATTACACTATTCTTGCACAGTGTGTAGGTTTGTACTGGGCTATTACAGTTCCACATTCATTCAATAATTTCTTGAGAATGTTTTAAAAACAGTATTCTTTTGAAACATTTGAGGCGTTCCTCAAAACTGTGTACTATCAAAACTGCGAATACATTCATCAGAAGAACAAAAATGTCTGTCAACAATAAACAAAAAATTTAAAATAATTCAAGATTGTGAATAAATGTGTTTTGTCCTTTAAAAAATGTTAGTAGATCAATAGATTTTCTCTGCGGCCACCACGTCACGAGGAGCTGCATTGGAAAGACAACTTTCAAAAGTTGCAGGATTATGGGAACAAATCAAATATAACTATTAATCATAAAGAAAATTAAAAATATGCACAATGTGTGTATGATTGTTTAACAAAATCGAATTCCATTCCCATAAAAAGGCTGGTCTGCTCATAGGTTTGGCTTTTCCATTGGTTAGCAGAAACACAATCCCCGAATACAAATAAGGAAAGGGGGATACAATGGAGTAGCACAGCTCATAAATGAGGTCTCACCCACACTGAAACAAAGCTCTGGAACTTTCTCATCAGTAATTGCCTACAACATTGAGACCTCCCATTATAAGGTTTTGCTTTGGTGTGGGTTGCCAATGGAAAGTCTACAAACCCGTGAGCAGAACAGAACATTTTAATTGTAAAAATACTAATGAATCAATCAATGTACATGATTATTTTGACATTTTTGGTGACTTGTTAAAGGAGTGATTTCAGCAGGGTATTGGACCACTGAAGAAGAATATGATCCAGTACCAGACAGGCTTAAAGAGTCAGAGCTTCTTGGTTTTTTATGAATGTTTCTATAAATTAGGTATTTATGTGCAATGAGGCATTTAACATAATTCTGCACCTTTTATAGTTTTGTGTCCAATTTTGATGATTATCGATCTACTAAGATTTTTAAAAGGTAGACACTTGTTTTGTGTTTCGATTAATAGTTTTGTAACTTCGTTTTGATATATCTGTGTTTTGAGAAGGCAGCTACTTCAAAAAACAAAGACTATTTCACAAATTACCAGAGTGCAGTGTCTTGAGAAACACTGTTTGGAAAATTGGCAGCATTGCTCTATGAACTGTGATATCCCCCATATTGATGGACATCTGATGAAAAAATGTACACATTTGTGGAGTAGGAAACAGTGAACACATTTGCAACCTCTTTTTAAAAAAAAAGTATTCATGTTTTGTAATCAGAAAACTATACAGTTTTAACCCTTTTTCCCATGGTAAGAGATGCAATTCATATCAATCAAATTTTCAATCAAATGTATATTATAATGCCCTTTTTACGTCAGACGTTGTCACAAGGTGCCTAGAACTCCAAAGAGCAGGTAAAAAGAGTTAATGCCCAGTGGCCAGGGAAAACCCCCTTAATAGGGTTGGAACCCAGGAAGAAACCTAGAGAGGAGCCAGACTGAGCACTAGCCAGTCCTCTGAGTGTGCCGGGTTAGGATTATAACAGTACATGCCCTTTTTGGCCACATCCGTATGTGACCAGCAGGTAAATAAATGCAGGTTAACCTGACATTGTAGAACTGAATTTACCATTGAAAGATTGTTCTTCTACTATAGTGTAACAACATCTCCAAAACAATCATTGTGTGTATTTTGATAAAATTAAATGTGTGTTCAAATGAAGGAGGTATTCGGTATTAAGTGAAGTGTGTGTGTGTGTGTGTCGTTCAGATGAAGGAGACATTTGCGAGGAGCAGTGTGTCTTGCCTGACGCGCGCTGACCTCAGAGGGGTGTACGTACGCTCCCCTACAGAGGAGAAAGGAGACCCTTGCTGGCAGGTCACACAACAGCTACACACGCTGATTGAGAAGGTAATCGCCTCGTTGTCGGCCTTCCGGTAACACTGTGCGCCTACGGAATTTACCGCCAACCACGTATGCAGGATCAGACGGCTCCCGATTAATCCTGTCCTTCACCAGTGGGGAGAAAAGGTTGAAATGGCCTAAGATCAGCGCCCCCCCCCCTCCCCGCCTCAGCAGAGTTTCAGACTTACAATGGGGTCTTTATGGCTTGGTCGGGGATGGGATTCGCCGTGGTGTAATCAGCACTGGAATGTTCCTCTACCTGGCCCCAGGGACATGTACGCTGAACAAAAATGTAAACGGGGTGTTCAAAAATTTCAGTGATTTTACTGAGTTACAGTTCATATCAGGAAATCATTCAGTTGAATTAATCAATTTGGCCCCCATCATTACATTTCTCATGACTGGGAATACAGACATCTTGAAAAAAACGACATTATTGCAGTCGGCATGCATATTGCCCACTCCCTCAAACCCTGAGATATCTGTTGCATTGTGTGACCAAACCTTTTGTTGTCCCCACAACTAGGTGCAAAGGAAAAAGTCTCACCAACAGCGGTACACATTTTTGCACAAAATGTGACAGAAGTAACCTTTTTTTGCATACGGACGTTCCATGGGCTCTTATTTTATCCTGTGAATCATGGCACCATTTATATTTTTGTTCAGTGTACACACAGACATTCACAAAAAGGAATGTGCAAGAATGTTTGGTGCAATTATTTGAAATATGTTAAACAAATTGCTTCTATTGTTTCCAAATTGCTTTTATTGAGGCCCCACTTTCTCTCCCTCTATTTCTCCATCCAGTCTCTGTCTCAACGACACCAGAAGGAGATCTCCTCAGCAGTCAGAGGTGAGATGACTACCAGTTTGTCCCAGTTCTGACTTATAGAACTGGGCCGAAAAAACAGCATTTGAATGAGTGAAACCAATAGAGTAACAAAGTGAGCCTGGTCCTAGCCAGCTCATCCGTACAAGTTCACCCTGGGGAATACACTGCCGGTTTGCTCTGACACACTGCACTTCTGAAACCATCCACGTAAACTATGACCGCTAACGGACATTTGGACTGTGTCTCCCTCAGACGAGGTGTCCAGGGTGTTGCCCTCACTGGTGATGGACGACGGGGCCTCCACTCGCCCCAAAGTTGCCGCCCACGTCACTGGCAGCTTTGCTTTTAAAGCGGAGAGGGAAGGAGGAGGTGAGATATGTCGACACCCTCATACACCACACAGTGTGTGTGTGTGTGTGTGTGTGTGTGTGTGTGTGTGTGTGTGTGTGTATGACCTCGTAAAGAGTGCTTGATGAACACATAATGTACTCTGGCTCACACTTGTGTGTGAATCCGTGTGGTCTCACCACAGAGGGAGGGGAGCCTTAAAGCGAGCTCCCTGGTAATACATGCAGCATGTGTGTCGGTGTGAGCTCAACCAAGCGCGTCGGCAGAACCGACGGAGAGCCCCGGCCATCCCTCCGCTGTACCGACGGAGCTCTCGGTCGATGTGCGGTGCCGTACGGTCAGCCAATGCTGGGTCGGCAGACGCGTTGACAGAACGTTACCCCATTGCCGCTTATCGTGGAGATAAGGGGTACAGATGATCCAGATGAGATGTCCGCCTGTCAGCAGTCTCTGTGTGTTTGTGTTCTGAACCCAAACTGTCCCCAATGCACGACGGTTTAGTAAGATGTACAAAACTGCCTCCCCGACAGAAACCTCTAGTCACATCCTATGTGGCATCTGTAATGCGGGCAGGCAGTGAAAAGCAGGAAACAGGCGCAGATATGGTAATAAGGGGTTTTAATACCAGCGGGTTGTCCAGCTTTGAGACTAAACAAAACAGTAAGGCACGATGGCCAACAAAACGTAAATCCAACTACAGGCATCTCAAGACCGAGGCAAGGTAGTAACTTAGCTCAGTCCGGACAGGAATAACGCTGCACAAGGATGACACAAACAGCAGGGGTATCCGTAGTGGTAATGACAAAGAACAGGTGTGCCCAATCCTGAGTGATTGTCCGGGTGTTGATCAGAAGGGTATTGGGTAGGAGTGTCCGGGGAGATGAACAGGCAAAAGGGCGTTGAATACGACCGGCCCGAGAGACCGGTGGTTAGGAGAGCATCGGAAGGGGGAGGAGTGGATGAGGACGAGCCAGACGTGAGAGCGTTGTTACAAGCACAGCTCACGGGCGGAAGAATGTGATCAGGTCTAAGGGTTGCGTCAGACTGCAAATGCGTGGGCCGTCAAAAAAAAGCAGTCCTTCAACGTAAACTTTTTTTGACAAAAATGTAAACGTCTTGAGGGTTTTGGCCACTTCAAACACTAGCTCCATTCTAGGGTTTGAATTTAGATTTCATGACAACTGGTCTAAATCACCGCCTCAATGTACAGCCTTGTCATGGCGGCTCCTGGTTGCGTCATAGGGAAAGTGTCCAGGGGTCCTCACAGGCCGGTGCAAACTGCCTCAGCACCGACTGGGGTTGATGTGATGAATGCCGGACAGGGTTGTCTTGTCTTGTTGACCTCTAGAGACACCAACTTTCCTGTCAAATAAAACTTGAATACAAACATTACAAAACCAACTCATTTTGTTCTGTTTTGTCTGACAACTGACCTCTGACGCCACCTACTAATGCCTCTCTCCTCAATGCCTGGCCACAGGTTCTCCCGGGCGGCGTGTGCAGGGGCAGAAAATCTTGTGGTGGGAGGGGCATAAAGGGCTGGCATTCCTTCAGGACGTTCGATTGGTTGACGGGGAGCTGGTGGTGCCTCGTTCAGGACTCTACTACATCTATGCCCAGACCTATTTCAGACACACCCACCCCGAGGAAGTGGAGGGGCTGGAAGAGAAGGAGCAAATGGGGAGACCCATGCTACAGTATGTCTATAAGAAAGTGAGTTTTCTCTGCTTGGATTCAGGTCCTGTAGACATATTCGGAATGTTATGCTGAGGAGTGTCCGAGTGAACGTACTCTGTAAGGGTGTTTTCCCTCTGACTATACTGTGATCTGTACTGATGGAGCTGAGTTGTGATGGTGTTGTATGGTGATGGAGCTGATTAGTGATGGAGATTTATAGTGACGGAGCTGAATACTGACGGTGCTCTATAGTGACGGAGCTGAATACTGATGGTGCTCTATAGTGACGGAGCTGAATACTGATGGTGCTCTATAGTGACGGAGCTGAATACTGACGGTGCTCTATAGTGACGGAGCTGAATACTGACGGTGCTCTATAGTGACGGAGCTGAATACTGACGGTGCGTTATCCTCGCTCCATCAGGTTACCTCCTACCCAGTACCCATCCTGCTGATGAAGACTAGCCGTACCTCCTGCTGGTCCCTGGACGCCCAGTTCTCCCTGCACTCAGCCCACCAGGGGGGGCTGTTCCCGCTGGCCGCCGGAGACCGCCTCCTCGTCACCGTGAGCAACGCGTCTGCTATCGACATGGACGAGAGAAGCAGCTTCTTTGGGGCGTTCCTGGTCAGCTAGAGGTCAGGGGTCAAGTCCGTGCAGCGAATCTGATGGTTTTGGAGCAACAGGCCACTCACTTTCGAGAGCTTGGAAACCTGGGTCCACACACTGTCCGCGAGCCGCTTGTTGACAGACACAAAACGTTAAGCTATGTTTGAGTGTATGTGTGTGTCCGTACGTGCGTGGGGATGTGTATGTATGTGTGCGTGCATGCATGCATGGGTGTGTGTGTGTACAGATGTACAAAGCTTCAAACTCTGTAACTGTGCTGGACATGTGAGGAGGCGTGAGCAAGAGAGGGTGTATTTATCCAGTCATCTTCCACCCTTGTGCCGATGGGCCAAGCTTTCCACACGGCTCATCCAAAGAGCTGTGTCTGAGGCCACCAGGCGAGTGTTGATTGGATGAATAGCAGCTGGGAAAGCGTTGACCCGTATCTGCATTATAAAGTCAGGACAACTGACCGACTATGAATCATTGAAAAGCAAGGGGATGATTGTGGAAAACTGTCTTACTGCTCCTTTCACCCTAAAAGGACACACTTCGCCGTCTGTTCATGAACTCTCGACATGAGTTGTAATGTAAATATGAAAGTAGGGTGTTTCTGTGTTAATACTGAATGTACATTGAATGTCCGTCGTTTGATTGTAGCGTTTTTCGTAATTGACCCATATCCCCAAAGTCATACCTGAACAACACTGCCTGCAACCACGCCACCATTTTCTCCACCCTTTGTTTCAAAGTTGAATTGTTTCAGGCCAATGCCCAGAGCCCCATACTGTAGCCCTAACCTGTCAACACCATGGGACCTTCATGTTAGGACACTGGCAGTCCAGTACAGGACATTACTAAAATATTTTTGATTGACAGACGATGGACTGATATAGATGTCTGTACGGGGCTGTCAGTTAAGCGGCCTCAAGTGGGAAGAATTGTCTCCAGATGTTTGTTTTGAATGAACTGTTTAACAGCCTATTCAGTCATGACTCATGTAAATCCAGATTTTGTGTATGTGGGGGGGGGATTACCATGGAGATACGCACACTAAATCTGCCGCCAATGTGAATTCAACTTCTTGAGTACAACTGTGCTCATGTTTATGCAGCAAGGCTTGTCTGTACATGTGTCTAAAATAAAGACACTGTCGAAATGATGCACTGAAATAATTTCTCGACACACGAGTGGGATGCCGCAGACGATGTGGTTGTATTGTATAGTCGTTACATTTGAAAACAAGTAGATGTTAATCTCTCACTACCAACATACCATGACAAAAAACAGCTGGGTCAAAGCTGTCTGCAAGTGCATTACATCATGCATACTTGACCTACTGGAAACAAGCTTGCGTGCTTCTGCTGCCCTCCTGTGGGTAGTGCAGGTAGTGCAGGCATTGCTAAACTCTGCCCACTAGTGGACACAGGTATGTCTGCAGCTGAGCTAACATCACAGGAACCGGTGGAAAGTAATCAAATGTGTATTATAAACCAGGTGGTTTGAATCCTGATTGGCTGAAAGCTGTGGTGTACTGGACGGTATACCAGAAGGTATTACATCACTTTTAACTGTTGTAATCACGTTGGTAACCAGTTTATAATAGCAATAAGGGGGTTTGTGGTATGTTGCCATTATACAACGGCTAAGAGCTGTTCGTAGGCACGACACACTGCAAATGGATTGGTGACATACCACAACACCTTGTGCCTTATTGCTGAACTAGAGCAGTGGTTTTCAACTGGCAGTTTTCTGATAATGAAATAAATGACCAGGTAGAAAGTGTTTACAAATGAAAAATGATACAGTGGAGTTTTTCTTAATTCCCAGCGCATGCAATGTTGAGTGTGTGCTTATTAGCAGCAGTATTTAACAGACTGCAAAAACATTCTTCTGGAGGAATATGAGCAATATAGAATATTTTTTTTGGATTACAATGAAAGTCTTGGGGATGTTGTTCCCTTGTTTAATATAATTGCTACATTAAGAACCAATATAGCAAAAAAGTTAACATTTAGAAAAAAAACACACACAAAAAAAATTGCTAAGTGAATACCGGGCCACAACTAAAATAACCTGATTGGATTAGTGTTTTGAGGGAAAACCAGTTGAGAACCACTGTAATAATGTGAAGAACCTTGTGCAAAGTAAATTGTCATCTTATTGGTCTATAAATAGTCTGATACGGTTAAGAGAAACACACAACAAGTTAGGTTTTGATTTTCTTTTTTGTGGAAATATGTTACACTTATATTACAGGTTTTTAAATGCCCAGAGGGAAAACAAAACGACAATTGGAGACAGCAGAAACTAGCACTAACAGGACAGCGACATCATTTTAGACAGACAACCGCCCACACCGGATCTGATAGGCTGACAGCTGGAGTGGGCATGGCCCACCGCTACCTAGGTTAGGTGACGTCCAATAAATACTGCAAATGTTTGTTGTTAATGTAACTTATAAAATGTATCATCATAAAACATCCTCTTAAATGGAATTTGATAAGTTTTGTGTACAAAAACAAAAGTTTATAAATTACAGCCGGCCTACTGATGTCCGTCTGCGGCTGGCTCAAGCCAATGGGCATCGGGCCAGTCTCAAAACAACACCGTATTCCAATCTAGCGGACTGAGGCCGTGGCCAAAAGTTGTGAACCGACTAGGGAATAGGGTGCCATTTGGGACACTCGTATCTCTGAACCAATCCTCCCTCTGACACACAGGACCCCGTAGCAGGCAAATACATCACTGATAGTACAAAACAAAACTTCTAACCCCCCCCCCACAAAATGAAATCTCTGAACATACAGTAACGATATCCCTCTCTGTCCGTTTCTACCTCTCCGTCATCGGTACGTAAGACCAAAAAGCACGTTCCGGGCGCTGGATGGAGTGTTTGTGTCTCTTAGTCACTCCTCGTCCTGCCCGTCACAGTAGCTGCCTTATTCTTAACCCTGCCCTCCAGGTCCTCTCGGCACAGCCCATTGGTCAATAAGGTCCAAGTATGGCGTGTCTTCAACAGTCGAACCTCATTTCCAGCGAATCGTCGAACCCCCTGTCCTCATGTCCCGCCCCTACCCCGGACAGAAACGACACCCCCGTCACCCCCGACGCTCCCGTCGCCGTGGCTATAAGCTGGTTCCCATGCGGGGTGTTGCTGGTTGCCGGGCTGCGCAGGGCCGCAGCTGTGATGGAGGTGAGGTTGATGCCGAGGGTGAGGCGAGTCTGTTCTAGAGCCTTCTCCGGTACCGCGAACGCCTCCAGCTTCTTCTCCCCATTTGCCATGTAGGAGTTCTGGCAGCCACGGCAGATACAGTCCAGACATGCCTTGGGGAGGAACACGTCACAATTTTATTATTTACAACCAACTCGAACCACATGTGGATACAGGGTTTCAGGCGAAGCCGGGATAAATCTATGGTAACTCACCTTGCGGTTGGAGTAGCAGGGACAACGCTGCCCCCTGCAGGTGAGAACAGACGGGTTCTGAGTGGCTCTGCCACACTTACAGCCCTTTTTCTCCACTGGTTTTTTGTACAGAGGCTTTGAGGGGCTGGGCGGGTGGGACAGAGGGTGGGCGTGGCCGTGGGGGGGCAGGCGGTCGCGGGGCTGGGCGCGGGGCTTCGGGGTTCCCTGCCTGACCTTGGCATAGGCCTTTTTGGGGCCCCCGTGGTGCTCCAGGGTTTTCTTGAGGCCCTTGGACACCAGCAGAGTCTTGCTCATCTTGGGAGGCCCCCCGTTGGGTACGGGCGCCAGATGAGGGGGGGTGATGGCGGAGGGGAGTTTGGGCTCCCGTTTAACCGTGGCACCGGGGTTGGTGAGGTGCGGAGGGTTGGTGGCACCTGGAGGGGGGCCCCGGAGGATGCTGGCTATGGGGA
This sequence comes from Esox masquinongy, assembly GCA_016801175.1. NCBI lineage: Eukaryota > Metazoa > Chordata > Actinopteri > Esociformes > Esocidae > Esox > Esox masquinongy. The sequence continues at coordinate 7,771 of JACXGI010001236.1, read as the reverse complement.
GGGGCTGCACTTTCTCACTGTCGCTCTCCGAACGTGAACGCTTGCGATGGCAGCGAGGGGGGAGGCGTGACAGAGCAGGGGCGGGCTGGGGGGGAGGCGGGGGATGTCTAGGGATGTTATCCGGGGGAAGTGAGGGCGTAAGGTGAGGGGAGTCGGGGGTGGGAGGGCAGTATGATCCATTGTGGGGGGGTACAGGGGGACAGTCCAGCTGGGGCTGGTGGTCCGGGTGTTCAGGGTCGGGTTCGGGCTCCAGGGTCCTAAGAACCTCCTCCACGCTCAACAACAACGGACCACCGCCATGTTTATTAAGCTCCTCCCCAAATGTGCTGATGTCACAAAGTCCTGCCTCCCCACTGCCCACCACTCCAACACACACGGGAAGCTCCTCTGCCAAGTTCTCCTGCTTTAGAACACCCCCGCCCGTTGCTAAGGTGACAGGTGGCGGCACTTCCTGATTGGCCAGGCCGTTACAGTCATGTAGCCCGTTAACCGCGCCCACAGGGCTAAGCCCCACCTCCTGTCTCTCCTCTGCAACAGGAACCTCATCCAGTCTGAGCTCAGATGTCGAGGGGGCAGCGGGCAGTGATTGGCTCGCAGAGTCCGCAGTGTCCTCCCCTTCCTGCTCGCTTTCGGCCAACGACAAACCCTCGTTAAGGATGGCAAGGAGGTCGGGCGAATCGCTTGCCGCGCTGGCAATGTGCGGGGCGAGAGGTGACTGGGCGATGTAGAGGCAGAGCTGTCTGTAGCAATGGACCAATAAGGAGAGCTGTCTGTTCTCCTGGAAGCGGGAGTAGTCCTTACACCAGGAGCAGGACGGCTTGAGCAGCATCCTCTGGCCTTTACATCCCAGACACACATAGTGCTGACACTGGGAGTTAGTGGGCGCTATGGGGTCCTGCAGTAGGTTACCTGGAGACAGAATAATCATGATTAGACCTTTATGGCAACCACTGGCATTTTTTTTTTTTTAAGTTTGCGTCTCCAAGTTTCAATGCTTCTCCTCCTAAGTTCATGGTATCCAATTCATCCGCACAAACTTGTGTCATAGCACCAACGCCCAACGGGCTCAGAAGACCAATGACGCCCAAAACATCACATGCCGAGCCATTCCATGTCTCATCCCACTTCTTTGCTCTACCACCAAGTGAGCTGAATCAACAAGTCACAGGGAAACACTAATTCCACTGTCCAGAGGAAATTACCTGTCGGTTCCACCCTCCCCTGGCCAGGACACTGAAGTTCCCCAAGGGAACTGGTTCACAGCGGCTGTGATGTGAGGCATGGAACCCAGGTCACAACGGCTGTGATGTGAAGCATGGAACCCAGGTCACAGCGGCTGTGATGTGAGGCATGGAACCCAGGTCACAGCGGCTGTGATGTGAGGCATGGAACCCAGGTCACAACGGCTGTGATGTGAGGCATGGAACCCAGGTCACAACGGCTGTTATGCGAGGCATGGAACCGGCATGTAAAATGCAACAGGCAAAAATAAAGTCTCTGTTTTTAAAATGCACCTGAAGATTATAAGTGCAAGGGTGTGTGTTATTAACAGAGAAAAATCAAGATTGTGACACGTTGTGATAATGTATATATACATATATCGTATTGTTTGCACAATATCGCTATCTGTGGCTCACGATTTACCTATCTGCACAAAAAGTGTTTTTTCCTTCAAAACTTGGTACTCCACCTTTTTAAATAGCAAAAGCATTTCTTTTTTTAAAGCACTTTTACATCCATGACTGATCTTTTTTTCCCTTCACAGCTCTCCGGTTCCTCAAAAGCAGACATACGGTGAGCAATGTTTGAAACACTGAATCACAATAAAATAAAAATCACAACATTGAATCGCATTACATTATATACTTTATGTATGTATGTATGTATGTATGTATGTATGTATGTATGTATGTATGTATGTATGTATGTATTGTGGCTTTGGAAAGTATTAAAATCTGTTTAATATCACCATGTTTCAGTGTTTTTGACTAAATTTATAATTGATTACATTAAAACAGTGTGCTATCAATCCACACACAATACCCGATAAAGTAAAAACATATTCTTAGACTTTTTTGCCAATTTATTGAAAATGAAAAACTTAAATCTCATTAACATAAGTATTCAGACCCTTTGCCATGACACTGCAAATTGAACTCAGATGCATCAAGTGTCCTTTGATCATCCTTGAAATGTCTCTAAAACATGATTTGAGACAACCTGTGGCAAATTCAACTGATTGGACATGAATACAAGGCGCAACATTTTCTAAAAACGTTAATTTGCTTTGTCATTATAGAGTACTGTGTATAGATGATATAAAATAAATCTATAAGAATAATGTGGAAAAAGGGAAAGGGTCTGAATTCCTTCCAAAGCCACTGTATGTAGAATCTGGAAAATAGGAATACATATTGTACCAGCACATGAGGTTCCTGGCAATTCCCAAACCAAGTTTATATTCTATTAAATGTTTATTCAATAATTGATAAAGGCAATTTCAAAACAGGCAGCTGAAGACTGATTGCATCTGCAAGGCTTGATGACAGCTGTGCTTTGAAAGTAGCTTCCTTAGCAACAGCAGTTGTTAGGGATGGCAGCTGGGGGGCGGGGGGGGGCGCTGCCTGCAGATGGAGGAAAGCGGATGAAGAGAGTTCCATTTATAAACGATAACAAACACGCCTTGATACAGAGTAGAATGCAAAATCTACTTGTCACAAACGTGCAAGCCGTTGCTGTTCTGACTTAACGGTTGATTTTGTTTTACTTGTTCATACATGTTATTACAAAATCGACGCCCCCTTCCCAAAAAAACGTTTTCTATCCAAATAGAAAATGTCAACTTCAAAGCTCTTCAAAAGCTTTAAAGTTCCGTTTATTCTCTAAACAGAAGCGCGGCTGTTCATAAAAATAATAAAAACCAGGAATCTCCCGATAGAAGTGTTGTTAATTTTGCGAGCGGTGACTAACATTCAGCAATATTATCCATTCGCAAATAGCCTTTTTAGAAAATAAAACTAAACAACTTTAAGCTACACGCTTTTTGGGTAACGCCGTGTTTGGAGTCAAAAAGTCGCGTAACCCTCCTCCGCTACAAAATGTTTCACTACTAAACGGGTTTGTTTGGCCGAATGTTAGTACGTTAGTACGTTGTACTAAGCTCGTGCAGCAGTTCCGCTCAGCTCCAACAGAGCTCAGGATGCATATTAAAGACAGGGCACGCACACAACACAACCCCCGCCCACTCCCCTCCACACACACACACACACACACACACACGAACGCAGCGTGCAGAACCATAGATGCGGTCTGAATTAATACATATTTTACAAACACTCCCCCTGTTCTGCCTGAGCAAACACATGCACCTGTCCGACAAGGATTCAGTTACAAGTAGGGGTGGAGCGAATAAAGCTAGCTAGTTGGATTAGGTTAACATGAAATACTCTAGCTAGCGCGGTGGCTATGATGACTGTTGAAATGTTGCTAATCAATGGAGTACAACATTCACATTGTACTCAATCGATCCTGTCAAATTAACATGTCTAGACTGGGTTGCTATATGCGTGCGGCTATGAAATAAATGTATATGGATCAAGAAGACAGATAGCGTGGAGCTGTATGGCTTCGCTATCTGCTACTAGGAGCTAGCTTACGTTAGCTGCTCCGACATGGTAATGGGGGTGTGTCATGGCGGGGATACAGCTATGCTAGCTATAGCAGATAGCTAGTTACTCATAGAAGAAGCGATGTCGTTGAAATAATAATAATACACTTACCGCACACAAGGCAGGACAGCGACTGCCGGAAAAACGGGAGCAGTTTGTAAAGCTCTGCCAGGGCCCGGGGGTCGCGAGGGTCGCACTGCAGCACCGAACGACACGCGGACACGTACAGAGTGGTCGCATTCACCGGGTTCATCTCAGCAGCCAAAAGACAGAAACATCCAGTCCGAGAAATAAAAAACACAAACGAACAAAAACACATGCACAGCACAGGTGCTCCGGTGAAAGTCCAGTAGCTTCCGTTAAACGGAGAAGGGGCTTGCGACTCCCGTCTTGCCCGTTCTATTACTGTCCAAAGAAGGCGGGGGGCAGGCAAGCTGTGTCGAGGGCATAGATGAGGTGATGTACTAACAGTGCTAGTTAGCTAGCTTAACTTGACAGCCAAAATAGTGCCAGTACGATTCTATGCACCAAATAGGCAAATTTATTTGTGATATAAATCACAGTTTCAAACATACAAATGTGAAGTCTATGTTCGTGGCAACACGAGTATAACATCATAATCACAACCAATCCATCTTTAACGCTTTCCCCTTTTCCACGGCACGAAATATGCCCAAATGATCATCATGACATAAAGATATAACTGTAAATCCGTGCATATACAAAAATAAAATCAGGAGGAAAAACTTGATTCAAAATGGAAATAATTCATCAACGCCCGTTCACTTGTCTTCCACGCAATCCGTGTTACGAGCAGCACTCACTGGTTGAGTTATGATTCAACAACAATACAGTCACTTGGTGTGGTGGCGCTCTTTCTCTAACTCCGGCCTCCAATTATCCACTGCTAGGCAATGTAGTCACCGTCGTACCAAATTCAAATAGGGCTGTTTCTCTTATTCGTGTAAGCTCCCCGTTTCCACGTTCCTTACTTGCATTTTCCTCCAATAGTTTAATTACAGCTGGACCCTCTACCTCTGGCCTGCATATTCAGGGCACGTCCGCACCGACACCTAAAGAACACCACGGATCTGTTATTGTCCACGGTTCATGGCGGCTACGCTGCGAAAACAAAACAGGCCGCCTCGACTCCCGCTAGCGTACTTAGCAAACGCCAGATAGTAACTAATGAGGGGGTAGACTGTAAGAGGTACTGGTTAGTGGAGAGTGAAAATACATTGTGTTATTCTTTGTTTATGTAGCAAAAATAAGCACTCGTGAAAGCACCGGAGAATATTTACACCGGCCGCGCAAACTTGCAAGATATCAGGAACAAAAATAGGCCGCTTTTCCTCTTTTTGGAATTAGTCCCTCGTTTTTTACCCTCTCTCCGTCTGGCGATGAGCAAAAAAACAGTCGGTACGACAAAATCGAAGTCCTCTTTCGTTGATCCTAAAAGAAGAACAGTCCTGGTATGACTGATTATTAGAGTAATATTATAATAGATTTATGTTTGTGTAGCCTAGTGCTATCGCTAGCCGCGGAGATTCTTCTCTCCTCCCTGCAGTCAATCAAACAGGGGGGCGCTGTTAATCACATCTCGCGAGAACATAATTTATCTGGTTCCCTTGGTTACATAAGTGTTCTCTCTGCGCTCTCGCGTAATGTTTTTTTTTATAGGGATTGAAAATGTTGGCTCCATGGCCTGCATGTAACAAACTCTACTGCATGCGAAGCACAGGCCACGCTGGTTGTGGATACGGCCCCTCGACCTCTCCAACACACACTAAGCTTCTCACCTCAATTAGGCTTCTTCATCAGTTTCCTTAACCATCTAATATTCTTTTCATGAGTTAATAGACATTCTGAAAAAAACTGTCAAATTTGCCGAAATCTAGTGCATTTGTCCCTTTATTTGGTCTACTTCTGCAGTATTATTACACTTACTAAAATTCGGAATATGTGTAGACTTACTGAGCAAATAAACGTGATTCTGGTATATAGGCTATAAGGGTATGTCTCCGCCCTAAAAATGTTAGGCGTTGTTTTGGCAGAGGACAAATTGATTAAACACAAAGACCAAAATTTGACTTTATCCGGTTTTCGACAGTTCCTCTCTGTTCACTCTATCCATCTAGTGATTCACCCATCAACCCAGTGGCGAGTCGACCTCGGCCAAGAATGTAAACGCGAGATCAGCAGGCCATTTGTATAGACTAGAGGTCCATGAAGGACGGTCGAATTACGTGACTGATTTTTACGTTGTTAAAAAGTAACTGATAGAACAGGCACATCGGATCCCACTGAGCAAAGGACGTTGAAACATTGAAAACAAATTGAATAGATGTTGAAAATAACCTTTTAAATTATTTTGCTCCGTGGGATGCCAGCAAATATTTGCTAAAAAAAAGGTAGTTATTTGTTGTTTACACATGTCCATGTTGACTAGAACGGTAGGCCTACCACCGGATCTTGTTTCCTCTCATTTGCCTTACATGGCTAGTTTTTGCATTGTTGAAGCAGTATTTCAATAGCTTGACAATAGTCAGTCATCTGGAAAGATATCAATGGCTACCAAACTGGAATACATCTCAAGCATAGGCAGTCGAGAAAGCTAGACACTTATAGCAAATCCCAACCAATTATGATTCGGGTAAGTCCCTCCCCGACGGGAACGTCTTTTTTTTCATAGCAATGAACAAATAACATATTCACAAATGGTGTACAGTATAATGGGGATTATAATACGAACAAAAGAGGGTTTTTGAGACAGAATTACACAATTGATATCAATTCATAATTAAAAAATATATTTATGTTTTTATGGCTTTTACTTTAATAGAATCTTCGATTGTAAAAATATAGTGCTCAAGGTGCTTCTGAAATACTAAAAAGGTGGACTTGTGGCAGGAAAATCTGCACTGGTGAAGTTAATACTTGGCTAAAAGAAGTAGTAAATTAATTGTAAAAGGCTGCTCCACTGTTGCAGGTATTGCTATCAGTTAAACCAAGGTAGACATACTTTACATCCATATTGAATTCTTTAACTAATTTGGTACTAATCAAATTAGAAAAATCTATCCAAAATACTTTGGAATAAATACAATCCCAAAACACATGATTTACAGTTTCATCACACGTGTTACAAAAAGAACAATCAGGGTTAATATTAGAGTTGTATCTCCCTAGTTTGCTTCTTGAAGGATAACACTTGTGAATAAACGTTTATGATACTTCAAATATCTTATTAGATAATAAGAATTTCTTATATAAAGTCCATGTTTTCTCCCAAATAATGTCATCATTGATGCTGTTCCATACTGATATTACAGCAGGTTTTGAGATCGAATTCCTTAACAAGACTGATCGTATCTTCTGATTACTAGTAGTACTGTTATTCAGTAAACAACCATCATCAGTGTATATATCCCTTGTGTCAAAAGATGGTATTACACAAATTTTCCCTCGGACCTGTTCTTAACAATACTATAACACCACTGGGAATTGCATCAAAGCCAATAGCATATTCTATTGGAGTTACAGATAAGTTATACTTAAGAAATTCAGAAAAAGAAAATTAAAATCCATTCTCATTGATTAATTGACTTACTAATAGAATGTCGTTGTCAACCCATCTTTGTATGAATAATGATTTACTTTTTGTATCGGACGTCTTTGTTGTTCCAAATAAAGTATTTATGGGCTGAGAAATTATTTTTGTACATTAAATTCCAGCAAGATAATATTTGTTTATGGAAATGTAAGGCCATAGCTGGGTAAATAACTCGAGATAAACCATCAGCTTTTGATAATAATAATCTCCCAAAGACGAAAAGGCCCATTTGTAACCAAGAATTCAATTTATGCTGCATTTTGGGAATAAGTGGATTGAAGTTACTTTCAGCTCTTGAGACCTGATCCTTTTTAATAACAATTCCAAGATATTTCACCTCAGTTTTTATAGGAATATTACAAATTGAAGATCTGAATTTAAACCTATAGGTAGTAATTCGCATTTATGAACATTCAGGCATAAACCAGAGTCACTTGAAAAGTCCTTCATTATCTTAATAACGGTTGGAACTTCATCCCTATTCTTTAAG
>JACXGI010001235.1:16179-98957 GCA_016801175.1 Esox masquinongy | reverse complement strand
TGCTTGTACACTTTTTTCTACCACATCTTTTCCTTCCCTTCGCCTCTCTATTAATGTGCTTGGACGCAGAGCTCTGTGAACAGCCAGCCTCTTTAGCTATGACCTTTTGTGTCTTGCCCTCCTTGTGCAAGGTGTCAATGGTCGTCTTTTGGACAGCTGTCAAGTCAGCAGTCTTCCCCATGATTGTGTTGCCGACAGATTTAGACTGAGAGACCATTTAAAGGCCTTTGCAGGTGTTTTGGGTTAATTAGCTGATTAGAGTGTGGCACCAGGTGTCTTCAATATTGAACCTTTTCACAATATTTTAATTTTCTGAGATACTGAATTTGGGGTTTTCATTGGTTGTCAGTTATAATCATCAAGATTAAAAGAAATAAACACTTGAAATATATCAGTCTGTGTGGAATGAATGTATACATTATACAAGTTTCACTTTTTGAATGGAATTACTGAAATATATTATTCTAATTTTAGATATTCTAATTTTATGACCAGCACCTGTATATCTTTACTGTACCTGTTCATTCCATCAGTGACCATATCTGTCTGTTTATTCAGTGCTCAGATGCTGCAGACTACCACAGGTACTGGGTCTTAAAGGAGTTCATAATTTTGGGTGGTGGAAACTAAGGATGCATCTACCTGTGAAAGATCTCTGCTGGTATCATCCAGTCATGAAGGGTAACTGAGTTTTGGGCTGGTAACTGAGATGTCGCTTTTTCAAATTCCCCAGATTAAAGTTCTTAGTTTACCCTTGAGCAAGGCCTAACCTTTATTGCTCCTGTTGGTCTCTCTGTCTCAGAGCACCTGCTAACTCACCTAAATGTAAACATTTGTGGAGGGAGAGGTTATTGGAAGATGTATGACATGCCCTGAACTACCCAATTTATAATTCAAGGGCTAGACATTTTTAACCCTTCATTTGTGATTGTTGATTTCTTTCTTTAGCAATGTTAATCTAATCAGATCAGGTGTCTAAGCAGTTGAGTATTTCAAATGCATAGAATAACTGGGGGTTCCAGAGGAGTTTTGACAACCAAGAAGAAACGATAATGTTGTTAGCCCCCCGGCACAGCTCCTGCAGCCGGGCAAGAACTTCAGGAAGCAGCAGAGGGAGGGTCATGCCCCCATACGCATTGATGGAGCTGAAGTGGAGTCTCCAACTTCAAGTTTCTCAGTGTGTACATCAAGGATGACCTCACTTGGTCCAGACAAGCGAACTCGGCAGTGAAATCTGCCTAACTATACTTCCTGAGGAGACTCAAGTTTAGCATGTCTGCAAAAACTCTCACCAACTTCTACAGGTGCACCATTGAAAGCAACCTCTCAGGCAGCATTACTGTCTGGTACAGCAGCTGCTCCACTGCGGACTGCAAGTCCCTCCAGAGGGTGGTAAAGTCTGCGGAGTGCATCATCGGCTGCTATCTCCCCTCCGTGCAAGGCATCTACCATACACAATGCCTGAGGAAAGCACGGAACATCATCAAAGATCACAGCCAACCAGGCTATGGTCTGTTCACACTGCTGCCATCTGGTAGACGCTATCGGAGCATGCACGTCCAGACTCAAAAACATTTTCTTCCCTCAGGCCACAAGGCTCCTCAACCGGCAACACTGATCCATGATCATACTGATCACACACGAACATTCCAGATGCTCTGATGTCCTTTTCAGGTACTTTTAATGGGCATTAGAATATTCCTTTGCATGTACCATTCATAAGCATATTACACTCATATGTATCTATAATACTCAATGCTTCTACCATACTGTTAATACTCCCCCATCCTGCTCTTTCAAAATTGATGCTAGTTTACATTTTTTTATGTATATTACTGCCATACCTGCCATATCTACAATATTCAATACTACTACCAATATTGCTGCTAGTTTACAGTACTCTTTTTAAACTGCTGCTTTGTACAGTGATATGTATATTATTTTTTTATTCTCTCGCAATATTTTTGCTGTGTGTACATTTTTCTTCTTTATTCTCATCATGTATTTGTTAGTAGTAAATCCATGGTGGCTTCTGTCACTTTCGGATGATTGATTGACAGTAGATGGGACTTCCGGTTTGTGGGCGGGACTTCCGGTGTGGCAGGTGGGACTTCCTGTGTGACGTATGCAGGTAGTGGGACTTCCGGTGTGACGTATGTTCCGGAGTGGGACTTCCGGCATGACGTATCCGGGGGGATGAAATATGGTATGGGGTGTGTGTGGTATGTAATTTATGGTGGCTTTCATGTTTAACAATAGGGCTCCAGGGTTCTGGGAATGTTAAATTCACCAGACATTCGGTGTTATAAGTCTGATGTTTAACAATAGGGTGCCAGGGTTCGGGAATGTTAAATTCCCAAGGCATAAGATGTTACGAAATGTAGTGTGATGTTTGCAGTTCAACAAAAAGGCGCCAGAGTTCTGGAAAGTTTAATCCCACAGGCAATCGATGTTATGACAAGTTCTAAGTGTGTACAACAGATGATCTATAACCAGTGGGTGGTACCTTTCATGTTTTACAATGCTTGTCTAACATGGGTTTGTGCCATTTTAACTTTAAGTACAGAATTTCTTGTGTAAGATATAAAGAGGGGTTCGGACTTACGATTTTGGAGAGTTTCTGCCCATTTATTTTAACATGAAATGGGTCTTATTTTCAGATCCGCCTATTGTAATGGCCCACAAAAATAGAAAATACAATAGTAATACATTCAGGTTGATAAACATCCCTCGTTTTACGCAAGTTTTGTTATCCACCATATTATTACTAAATACATACATTGCGTGGGTGACATTAGTATTCTAAAGGAAAAATTAAACCTGGGTCGAGCAGACATTATGGCTTGGTTGATTGTGGTATGGTTGGGTTAAAAATAGTGTTAAAAATAAGACTGACGACTTTGGTAGATGTGTACGAGTGATCAACGATTCGTGAAATCAGAATGGGTATTTTAGGTCAGCATTAACCTCTGAGTTACATTATATGGAAAAAAGTTACAAATGTACCCAGAAGGTTGAGTTTAAATTTGCATGAACACCGCTGATTCGTTGACAGCATAAGATACGTTATTTCTGGTAAACAAAACATTTGTAAATGCGTCTTATCAAATTGTACAACGGGGATTAATGCAACAATGTTGTCTACAAATTGGTTTACGAACTATAGTGTTTGTGAGTTAGCAAATCTGTGTGTGTGCGTGTGTGGGGATGCAAGACTTCCGGGGATTGCAGCATGAAATTAATTCAGATTTTTGCATGCTGCATTATAGATTTATGTCGTTTTAAAAAAATAATAATGGCAATATTAAGATAAACGTTTGCAAGTGTATGTATGCGGATGAGTTTGTCCTTAATAGATAAAATAAAATGACGCGATGTCGCGGCAAAGACGTGATAACTAACAAGAACGGGGCTTCAACCGGACCAGAAGTATCAAATGTAAACATATACCTGAACTAAATAGTTTAGCTTCATCCGACCATTTCACAATTTTATTTAATGGTAACGATATAGTTCTGAACTGGTGAACGGTGACGTGTAACCAATGACAGATTTAAGAGGCGTAACCCTTTGGAGGCATACAGGTTGTGTTGTCATTATTAAATCCGCGGCTGACACAGAAGACATCTGCCATTTCAAGCGCTGTGTAGGCCGTTTACATAGTAAGTACAATTTATTTTATTTGAAATAATTGTTTTGAATTGTGTTGCAATTATAAAAGGTACCGCCATCATAAAGGCTTGAAGTTCCACAAAGGCGCAGGTCGTTGGGTTAGTAGGTGTGACCATAAGAAATAATGTGTCGATTGTGGCTATCAATACAACGTTAGTATCACCAACTATAAACTGCACAAGTGCATGGTTAACATGTGTCCCAATTGTAACATGGATCTGACTGTTGAAATTAATAATCAATGTTTCATAAAACCCTCTAAACCTGAGGAAACCAGTGAGCGCTACATATTTTATGATTTTGAGAAAATTGCCAATCATGTGGACGGTTTACGTACTGCAAATTTTGTGTGTGCAATAAGCTTTTATAATGAGACATGGTGTTTTCGGCTGGAGAGGGTTGTGTCGTAGCTTTTTTCCAAAAGTTTAGACAGCCGAAATACAGTAACTTCACATTTATAGCACACAACTCGAAAAGTTTTGATGGTTACATCTTGATGCAATACCTTGTTAACAATGGTATTGGTCCGACACTCATTGCTAATGGTAGCAAGCTCATGATTTTTACAGATAGCACATTGAATCAGAGATACGTTGATAGTCATTGCTTTCTACTGATAAAGCTGACGGCTTTGCCACGTGCTATGGGTTTTAAGGACTCGAAAAAAGGCTATTTTCCTTACAAGTTTAACGTCAAGGAGAATGAGAACTATGTTGGCCCCCATCCAGAACTACATTACTATGGTGTGAATATCATGATGGCTAAAGAAAAAGATGAGTTTTTGCAATGGTACGAGACTGTTTCCACAGACACGTTTGTCAAGAAGGATGAAATAAAGGCTTACTGCGTGAATGATGTTGTTATCTTGAGAGAGGGTTGTATGCGTTACAGACTCGAGTTTCTGGAATGTGGTGGTGTTGACCCCTTCCAATCTCAAAGCCAAAGTGTCCTTGTTCAACAAGTACCAACCCAGTGACAAAGATTCAGTACGGGTTGATGTACAAGCAATGGCTGGCAAAGCTTGAAGCTTCAAAGGAACAACACAATGTACATGTTCAGTACATATGGGAGTGTGAATGGAATCAGCTTAAAAACACATCCGCAGATGTCCAAGCTTTCTTGAAGACCTTTGATGCTCCAGAGCACCTTGACCCTCAGGATGCTCTTTTCGGTGGTCGTACCAATGCAATTCATTTGAGGTTTACGGCTCAAGAAGGGGAGACTATTCAGTATAACGATGTCTGTAGTCTATACTGGCTGTGTGATGCCTTGGATGACAACGCTGAACCCTGCTATGGTTCCCCGGACCATGACAGCTCAATTCCACCGTTATACCCACCAAGAAACTACCATTGGCTTGCCCAGCTTGGCGCACAGCTAGGACCTCAATCTATAATACCTTTCAAATGCTGACAAGAGTTATCACAAAATGGACAAAAGCCTTGCACCGCAGGTTTAAAAGATCATCAAAGCAACATTGGGTATGATCCTGGAACACATTGTTGCGGCCATTCTCCACAAAGCATGCATTGGATGTGAAGTGGACCACCCGAGCCAGAGAAGACATTCTTGTATCAACCCGCCTGATAATTTTCTTGAGACCCATTATGATGTGGAGACAGTTTTAACACATGCATCTGGTTTAATGCATCTGGTTTTCAGGCACGGCTGACTGAAATTCATGTGGCAGCTAAGAACTTTCTGCACAAGCTCAAGTCAGAGCCATACATCACACAGAGACTGGATGAATACATGGACAAATTTAATGTGAAAGCTGTACGCAAAGCAGGTGAGGCTCGGTGCGATGAAACCAAAGAGGGTGTTTCAACAGAAATCTGAATGTTTGTGTCTCTCTTCTGAAATTCCTGGACATTGTGTAACTCCAAAGATTTGAATAAAACAATGTTAAACATGTATTACTTCTCATTATTGACCCAGTGCTCTACAATGTCTGAAGAGGTTATGAAAAGTATTTACTACGACCCATCAAACCCTGGTGCTTATGTGGGTAGAGAGGGTTTGAAAAGAGCACACTTGGAGAAAACCGGGTAAATCCTCAAAAATGGCGAGGCAAATGACTGGCTACTCGCCCAGGATACATATATGCAACACAGGCCTGTAGCTATAAATTTTCAAAGAAATAGAGTTATCGTTCATGATATAAATTCACAATTTCAGCTGGATTTGGTTGAAATTAATGTTTGTAGTGTGGAAAACGATAACATGAAATTTATGTTAACATGCATTGATGTATTAAACAAATATGCATGGATTCGTGTGCTGAGAAATAAAAGCGCTATCGAGGTAAAGCGAGCATTTGAAGACATTATTATAAGAAGGAAGAACACTACAAAAAGTCCAAATGGACAAGGGGAAGGAATTTTTTAATTCACATTTTGAATTATTAATGAAGAAGTACAACATAAAACATTTTGCTACAGGAAATGATGTCAAAGCGAGTATCATTGTGAGATTTTATAAAACAATTAAATCACGAATGTGGCGGTATCTCACAGCTGCCAACACTCATCACTATGTTGAGGTTATTCAAGATTTAGATCATGGTTACAACCATAGGTACCATTTGTCTATTAAGATGAAGCCTGTTGACGTTTGTGAAGAAAATGTTAGACTAGTTCTCAAGAACCTGTATGGTACAACAATGATGAGAAATGTAATCAAAGTTACAAGTTCCAGCCCCTCTGGAGTTCTTTATTGCAGGAAATAGCGAAGACTACGTTGACCTGAACAATACTTTGTTGTACCTACGCATAAAAGTCACTAAACCGGATGGAACTAATATTGATGCCGGAGCATGTGTTGGGGTTATCAACTACCCGATAGCCACCCTATTTTCACAAGTGGATGTCTCCTTGGGTGATCGTTTAATTAGCCAGTGTAGCAACACAAACCCCTACAGAGCTGTTATAGAGAGCATTCTGAATTATGGATGTGATACATTAAAGACACAATTTTCAGCTGGTTTGTTTTTCAGAGATGCCGCAGTTCACATGGATGTTACGGACCCTGCAGGAGAGAATGATGGACTCATGAAAAGGGCTGCCTATTCAGCGCATAGTACAACATTTGAAATGAAAGGCCCTGTTCATAGTGATATCTTCTTTCAAGAGAAACTCATGTTAAACGGGATTGACATAAAGGTTAGGATGGTACGTTGTAAAGACGAGTTCTGCCTTATGCAAGGGCAGGGGATGTACATTATTGTTTGCATATATTATCATTAACCACTACCAAGTACCCAATTGAGAGAGTGTGTATGAAGACATTTAGTTTACTGGCGGGGGGTCGTGTTTGCAACTGTAATGAATGGGTAAGTGGAAGAGAGAGAGTCTGGTTCCAGTTGCGGAGCAGGTGGTTTATTAGGGAGAAAAACTCCCGGTGGGGCAAGGCGAAGGACAGTCGTACAGGCAAGGGTCAAAATCACGAGACACAAACAAATGCAGAATCACTAGGCTAGAGACGGAGTCGAGGAGCAAAGCAGGCGATGGTCAAAACACGGGAATCAATACAGAAACAGCACTAGGCGAAAGCGAAAAACAGAAGGCTCAGTAATGAATGACGGAGTGACAAACAATACCTCACAAACGCTAGGGAGAACTGAACAGAACTAAATAGGGACAAACCAGATACAGGTGGGGACACAGGTGCTCAGAATGGGGGTGATTGGGACCTGATGACTGGGGTGCGTTCATGAGCCGTGGAGCGCGTTCAGGAGTGGTGGAGCGCGGAAAGCGTGTCCACGTCGGAGGAGGATGGGAGGCTCCCGACGACCCCGGAAGCCGAGCAGGAGGGCGACCCCGAGGGCGAGGGGCAGGGCGGGCGAGGTGGAAGGCTCGAATCATCCCGGGGTCGAGGACGTCCGTAGATGGGACCCAGGACTGCTCCTCCGGACCGAACCCCTCCCAGTCAATGAGGTACTGCAACTGTCCCTGCTGACGTCGGGAGTCCAGTATGCCTCGGATTGTACACGCGGGCGACACCCCAATGTGCAAAGGAGGAGGGGGTTCGGAGCGGGAGACAGGAGGATGCAGGGGGCTGTAGAACACAGGCTTGATCAGGGACATGTGAAAGACAGGATGAATCCGGTATTGACGGGGCAGCAGGAGACGGTAAGTGACAGGGTTGATTCGTCTGATAATCTTAAAGGGGCCGATATACCTGGGAAGGAGTTTCTTGCTGGGGAGGTGCAGCTGGAGATCCCGGGTTGACAACCAGACGCGTTGGCCCGTCTGGAACGTAGGCATGGGCCGTCGTCGACGGTCAGCAAACCTCTTTTGGGTTTGGGATGCCCGTTCCAGGTGTCGATGGGCCGTCTCCCATACCTGCTCGCTGCGCTTGAACCAGTCATCCACGGCAGGGACCGGTCCAGGCTGCGCCTCCCAGGGGAACATAGGTGGTTGGTAACCTAGAACACATTGGAAAGGTGTTAGGCGGTGGGACGAGTGTATCAAGGAGTTCTGGGCGTATTCAGCCCAGGGTAAAAAGCGGCTCCAGTCAGTCGGGCTCCTGAAACACAGTTGCCCAAGGTATCTCCCCAGTTCCTGGTTTAAGCATTCTGTCTGGCCGTTAGACTCCGGATGGTAACCCGAGGACAGACTCAGGGTGATACCTAGACGAGAAGCGATGGCCCGCCAGACCCTCGAGATAAACTGCGGGCCGCGGTCTGAAACAATGTCCTCCGGGATGCCATAGAGGCGAAAAACGTGGTGGAACAGGCACTCAGCCATTTCCAAGGCGGTGGGCAGGCACGATAAAGGGATGAGTCTACACATCTTAGAGAACCGGTCGACGGCGACAAGGATCGTGGTGTAGCCGGAAGAGGCAGGGAGGTCCGTGACGAAGTCCACCGCAATGTGGGACCAGGATCTCTGAGGCGTAAGCAGAGGATGTAGCGCACCTGCAGGAAGATGACAGGGGCTCTTGGACTGGGCGCAGACAGGGCAGGATAGTACGTAGTCCCGTACATCCGCGGCCAATGTGGACCACCAGTAGGTCTTGGAGATGAGGTCCGTGGTTTTGGTGACACCGGGGTGGCCGGAGGCAAGAGAGGTGTGGCACCACTGCAGCACTTGGGGTCTCACCGCAGCAGGAACAAAGGTCTTACCGGCTGGGGTGTCAGTCGGGGCTGGTTCCGTCCAGAGTGCCTCCTCGAGGAGAGTCTGGAATTCCCATTGAATCGGGGCGATAACACAGGAAGAGAGCAAGATGGTTTCGGGGTGTTTGGTGCTCGAGGGGAGATCAAACCGCCGAGATAGCGAGACTGCTTTACCATTCTTCTTTCCAGGCTGGTAGGTCACGTGGAATTGGAAACGGTTGAAGAAGAGTGCCCAACGGGCTTGCCGTGGGTTCAGCCTTTTAGCCTGTTTTTGGTATGTTAGATTCCGGTGATCGGTCAGTACCAAAAATGGATGTCGAGCTCCCGCTAGCCAATGTCTCCATTGTTCGAGGGCGAGTTTGATGGCCAGCAGTTCACGGTTACCGACGTCATAGTTCCGCTCCGGGGAGGTAAGCTTTCTGGAAAAGAACACACAGGGATGGAGCTTGGCAGGGTAACTGTGTCGTTAGGAAAGAACCGCCCCCACACCCACTTTCGATGAGTCTACCTCCAAGACGAAGGGTAGATCAGGGTCTGGCTGGCGAAGGATAGGTGTCGTGGTGAACAGCTCCTTCAAGTGTTGGAAGGCTGTGTGGGCTGCGTCGGACCAAAGCAGGTTCCGACCCTTCTGGCTTGTCATAGCTGTGAGGGGGGCGGCGACTGTGCTGTAGTTTCGTATGAACCGGCGATAGTAATTGGCGAAGCCAAGGAAACGCTGTAATTCCTTTACAGTTTTGGGCGTGGGCCAGTCCCGTACAGCTGTGACCTTGTTATGGTCCAAACTGACCCCTCCTGGAGTCAGTATGGACCCTAAGAAGGTGATGGAACGGACATGGAACTGGCTTTTCTCGGCTTTTACGTACAGATGGTTTTCTTGCAGTCGTTTGAGGACTTGTTGAACGTGCTGGATATGGTCGGTCATGTTGTCTGAGTATATAAGTATGTCATCGATGTAGACCAGGACAAAACGGTCAAGTAGGTCATGAAAGATGTGGTTCATGAAAGACTGGAATACGGCTGGGGCGTTAGTCATTCCGTAGGGCATGACGAGGTATTCAAAGTGCCTCCGAGGTGTGATGAATGCAGTTTTCCATTCATCTCCTTCGCGGATCCGAATCAGGTTATAAGCGCTGCGGAGATCAAGTTTGGTATAGACCTGAGCCCTCCCGACCTGTTCCAAAGCAGCGGGAATGAGAGGGAGAGGGTAGCGGTTCTTCACTGTGATGTCATTCAGGGCCCGGTAGTCAATACACGGTCTTAAGGCGCCATCCTTTTTACCCACGAAGAAGAAGCTGGCAGCCACTGGCGACGTAGACGGGTGGATGGATCCTGTTTGTAGAGCCTCATCAATGTAGTCATTCATGGCCTGGGTCTCAGGTATGGATAGCGGGTAAATGCGCCCTTTCGGGGGCAGGAGTCCGGGGAGGAGAGTTATGGCACAGTCCCATGGGCGATGAGGCGGGTGTTGAGAAGCCTTTTCTTTGCTGGACACCTCAGAGAACTGGGCATAGTCAGGTGGAATGGGGACCGGTAGTAACGTTTTGGAATCTTCGACAGTCGTGGCAAAATAGGGCAGACATTGGGTTCTACACTGGCTGTTCCAGGCGATCAATTCTCCTTGACGCCAAGAGATGGAAGGGCCGTGTTGGCTGAGCCACGTGTGGCCTAGTACGAGTGGTTCGGTTGCAGAGGGGATGACCAGGAGATGTATCCTTTCGGTATGCAGGGCACCAATCTGAAGGGTCACGGCTGACGTTTGTTGGGTGATATAGCCACTTCCCAAAGGCTGCCCGTTAAGGGTGTTAATCCTGAGAGGAGGAGATACAGAGTGAAGCGTCTGTCCCAGTTTAGCTGCCAGTGAGCCGTCAATGAAATTGCCTGCAGCCCCGGAGTCAGCGAGTGCTGCTACGTATTCCATGCGTCCTGAGTGCAACAACAGAGCAGGCAGATATAATTGCTTCCTAGTGATGTTCAGTAGCGCCGAGACCCCTACCTGAACCGGGAAGTGGGGCTGGGTTGTCTGCGGGGTCCGGCGACGAGCTGAGCAGTCCCTAACCTCATGTCCACTTTCCCCGCAGTACAGGCATAGGTTTTCCCGGAAGCGCCTGGCCCTCTCAGCATCCGTGAGTGGAGCTCTGTCGATCTGCATTGGCACGGGAATGTGCTGGGGAGCCGGGGTGGTCGGCGGCAGAGCCAGACGACGGGGACGTGGTTGTGGCGTCTTCTTCTGGTCTGCCAGTAAGCGGTCGACAGAGATGGACATGTTAATAAACCGGTTCAGGTCCGTGAGGTCTCCTCGGCAGGTTAGCTTGGTCTGTAGTTCCCTGGTGAGCCCTCTGCGATACACGGTTAACAACGCGGGTTCGCTCCATCCACTACCGGCTGCCAGAGTCCGGAATTCCAACGCATAATCCGCTGCCGTTCGGTCTCCCTGTCGGATGTCACATAGTTGGTCTCCCACGCTGCGCCCCGTGAGGGGGTGGTCAAACACCTCCTTAAAGAGGTTCAAAAACGGGTCCAGGGCGTTCATCTCAGGGCTGTCAGCGGACCACAGGGCGGTAGCTCAATCCAGGGCTTTACCAGTCAAGAGGGAGATGAAGTGGATTTTCTCTATATCCGTGGAAAAGGTCTGGGCGTGGTGTAGGAAGTAGATGGAGCATTGCATCAGGAAGCCCTTACATTTACCAGGGGATCCATCGTACTTCGTCGGGGCCACCATAGACGGGTGAGCGGCAGGTGGACTGGTCGGACCAGACGAAGCAACAGGAGCATTGGTGGCCTGATGGAGCAGGCGACACAACGCCTCGATGCGGTCCTCCTATTGCCGTAGACGGTGGTGTAGCTCCGCTGGATCCATGCGTAGGGTGAGGTATTCTGTAATGAATGGGTAAGGGGAAGAGAGAGAGACTGGTTCCAGTTGCAGAGCAGGTGGTTTATTAGGGAGAAAAACTCCCGGTGGGGCAAGGCGAAGGACAGTCGTACAGGCAAGGGTAAAAATCACGAGACACGAACAAATGCAGAATCACAAGGCTAGTGACGGAGTCGAGGAGCAAAGCAGGCGATGGTCAAAACACGGGAATCAATACATAAACAGCACTAGGCGAAAGTGAAAAACAGAAGGCTCAGTAATGAATGACAGAGTGACAAACAATACCTCACAAACGCTAGGGAGAACTGAACAGAACTAAATAGGGACATAAACCAGATACAGGTGGGGACACAGGTGCTCAGAATGAGGGTGATTGGGATCTGATGACTGGGGTGCGTTCATGAGCCGTGGAGCGTGGGGTGCGTTCAGGAGTGGTGGAGCGCGGGAAGCGGGTCCACGCCGGAGGAGGACGTCACAGCAACCAGGAAAACCTATTTTTAGGACCCCTGCCAAAATGTATTGTCGTTGGACTGGTGGACAATGACAGTTTTACAGGAAGTTACACAAAAAATCAATTTAATTTCAAACATAATTTGGAGTTTATGGCTATGTATGTAGATGGTCAGCAATTTCCTAGCAAACCATTCCAACCAGATTACACATCGGGGTCAGCAGTGCATGAATTTTACCAATTGGCCCTAGCTTCTGGAAAACACCTAAAGGACCAAGCCTTGACTATTGGCAGGTCTGACTTCTTACATGGCTATGCCCTTTATGCATTCAGCTGTGTACCGGATGAGGAATGCGGTCAGCACCTATCCTTGATCAAGTCAGGGAATGTACGACTTAAGATGAGGTTCAGACAACCACTGCCCCACACTAGTAATTTGGTTGTTTATTCCATTTTTGACGCAATTATTGAAGTGTCCAACCGGAGACAAGTCATGGTTGACTACTATTAGGAAACAATAAACAAACGGCGTGGAAATGAATACTGCAGAGTTGACCGGTGTGGTGAAGCAATTTTCATCTAGGACTCATTTCCATGGTGTGCTGGCATGCGACCAACTAGCTAGTGGACCAGTCCGAGATGTTGCATCAATGATGATTGTTAATACACACCCGAGCAATCACCTCGGGGAGCACTGGCTGGCTATTTACATCACAGACGATGGTGTTGGAAGGTTTTATGATAGTTTTGGAAACCCACCAGATTTTACATATTTTCCCAAGTCAATCAGTGCATTTATGCAAACCTGTGAGAATGTGGAATACAGTTCAAAACAAGTCCAGGACATGATTTCAACCATGTGTGGACAACATTGTGTGTTCTTTCTCTATCTAATGACAAGTGGCTTGAGTTATGAAGATGCTACGTTTTATATTGATGATTTATGAAAAAATAATGTGCTAGTTTCAAAGTTTGTATCTAAGATGTACCAGAGTAAGCGTGATAAGCAAATGTTTAATTGCATACAACATGCTCAATCTTGTGAATTGTTTCATTTGTGTCATGGTTGTTGAAGAAATAGATGTGTAAAAGTAAATCATGTGTATGTCTGCTTTATTATTAAAAAATAAAACCAATCGTAAAACCACATTAATGTTTACACAGTATTTTTCATACAACAATTATTCAAGGTTAAACATACACATTGGCAAGGAATCACAGACATAATTAAAAACAAAAAATAAAAATATCACACATCAAAATGTAAGCCATTGTGTGGGGTCTATGGTAGGGGGTACAGACAAAGCTTTGGTTGTTTGATAATCAATTGCAGAAGCCTTGTCACTATGCAAACCTGGAGTAGGTGTCCGAGGTATGGCTAAATGATCCAGTGTGTCGGCAGGAGTTTGTTTACACAAATTGATTTTATGCCTTACAAGCTCATTTGGAATAGTTGAAAAAGGCATGTTGAGACATGCCATGGCCTCTAAAAACTCCCCCCACCCTGAAGGCCTTCTAGCATCAGCAATTTTATTGGTTGCTGTCACACTTTTAACCAGATCCAACAGGTACAAATCCTTGATTATCTCTCCTTTGAAAATCAATTCACCATTTGTCCATGGAGTCAAATCTTTATACCTGTGCATTCAATTAAGAATATATTCAACATTCTTCTTACTCCTCGCAGGCACATTATCTAATATTTCATCAACATGGTTAACATTTCGGTCAGCAGTTTGATTAGTCTCAGTCATGTTCACTACATCAGCCCCAGTCTCAAACCCGGGTAGACTTAAAGTCAATGTGTTTGTGTCAAGCTCTGCCTGTCTAACAACAGTCAAGAATCTTTTAAGAATAACAACAGTCGTATCAATCAAATTTATTTATAAAGCCCTTTTTACATCAGCAGTTGTCACAAAGTGCTTTTACAAAACAACAGTAGTGTTGAATTACAGTGGCTAGGAAAAACTCCCTAAGAGCCAGAAATTTAGGAAGAAACCTAGAGAGGACCCAGGCTCAGAGGGGTGGCCAGTCCTCTTCTGGCTATGCCAGGTGAACATATTAAGAGTACAAATTGTAATAATTAATAAATGCATGTGGGCTGGGTCCAGAGTCTATTTAAACCTGGACCTTTAGTCCAGGTCGGAAGCATGACCAGATGGACAGGGACAGGGACAACACGGGGGAGGGGGGAGGTGTCAGCAAGGTGGCAGCTGAAATCGTCAGGTATCGTCTTGATCTGCAACACAACCAGGAGGGCTTCGGACAGGGAAAGCAACGAGTCTTTCAAGCCTGGTACTCCTCAGGTGTGGGCCAAGACCTCATGTCCTCCTAGGTTAAAACGGCAGGAGACAGGGAAAATTTAGAAAATGCATTCCTTAGATCTACAGGGATTTATAGTGGAGAAGGAGAACTGACCCTACTTCCCCAGCACAATAGTATAGCAGCGTAAGACCTTGGGGCTGAGACAGGGGGGTCCTGTGACACTGTGGCCCTATCCGGGATTGACAGGCAGGAAATCAATCCACCCACATTGCCAAACATCAACCAAAGGGACACCCACCAACCGCAACCACCCTGAAAGAGGGCTGAGTATTGCCCGCAGACTACAGCCCAATTGCCACAATCATACCTTAGATGTAGTCCTGTCACGAGAAATAGATATTGTAGATCTAATAATTTCCCCCCAAAATCCTGGAATATCGGATCACGGTCTTATTACATTTACCGTTAAAACAAGAAATCCACTTGCTCCGCAAACAACGAGTTTCAAAAGCCGTACTATAAATTCTTGGACTACAAATAGATTTCTGGATATTCTTACAAGCTCGCTCATCAACGGCAGAGTAAATAAATCCGCAAACGATCAAATTGAGGATCTAAACTCAACACTGCGAAATACTTTAGATACGGTTGCACCACTAAAAACAAAATAAATACGCAACAAGAAACTTGCTCCCGGGTACACAGACAATACTAGAGCACTCAAGCAAGCCTCCAGAAAATTGGAGCGAAAGTGGCGCTCCACCAAGTTGGAAGTATTCAGACTAGCCTGCATAGACAGTACACTACAATACCGAAAAGCACTCACATCTGCTCGATCAGCTTATTTCTCCAACCTGATTGAGGTGAACAAAAACAATCCAAAATTTCTCTTCGATACAGTTGCAAAGTTAACAAAAAAGCAACGCTCATCAGGTGTAGTGGGTCTTCACTTTAGCTGTAATGAATACATGAACTACTTTGATGAAAAGAACATCACCATTAGAAACTAAATATCTAACTCCTCCTTAATTAGTTATAGTCCCCAAAATCTCAGTTGTCCTGAGAATGTCCTGAACCTCCCTGACCAAGTGTCAATGGGGACACTTGAATTCTTTGATCCCGTATCGCTCGACACATTCACTAAATTTGTTATGAGTTCTAAACCCACAAATTGTCAGCTAGACCCGATTCCAACAAAATTACTTAAGGAGCTATTTCCTGTGCTAGGTCAGCCAATGTTGAACATAATAAATTGCTCCCTTTCCTCTGGAAGTGTACCAAACTCACTAAAAATAGCGGAAATTAAGCCTCTTCGAAAAAAATCGAATCTGGATCCTGACATATTAAACAATTATAGGCCAATATCGAACCTCCCGTTCCTCTCAAAAATCTTAGAAAAGTGTGTTTCCCAACAACTGAATGCCTTCCTGAAGACAAATAACATTTATGAAATGCTCCGGTCCGTTTTCAGATCCCATCATAGTACTGAGACTGCACTCGTGAAGGTAACAAATGACCTTCTAATGGCCTCAGACAAAGGTACCGCATCCGTCCTGTTGCTTCTTGATCTTAGTGCTGCTTTTGACACTATGGATCACTCCCTTCTCTTAGAGAGACTGGAAACCCATATTGGGCTACGTGGACATGTTCTAGCCTGGTTTAAATCTTATTTATCTGAAAGATAACAGTTTGTATGTGTGGATGGCATATCCTCTGACAAATCAAAGGTATGTTTTGTTGTTCCTCAAGGCTCGGTTCTGGGCCCATTATTGTTCTCGCTATATATGCTGCCTCTGGGTGATGTAATCCGGAATCACAATGTCAATTTTCACTGTTATGCTGATGACACGGTTATATATTTCAATGAAGCATGGAGAAGCCCCAAAAGTAGCTCCTTTGGAAGTATGCGTTTCAGATATTAGGAAGTGGATGACAGAGAACTTCTTGCTTTTAAACTCAAGAAAAACAGAAATGCTCATTTTAGGACCCAAGAAACAAAGAGCTTTGTTGGCAGATCTCACTGTGAACCTCCACGGCTGCATGGTTGTATCCCAAAAAACTGTAAGAAACCTCGGCGTTACCCTTGACCTTGACCTCTCCTTTGATGAACATATAAAATATGTCTCAAGAGTTGCTTATTTTCATCTTCGAAACATTGCAAAAATCAGAAACTTTCTATCAAAAACTGATGCAGAAAAACTAATCCATGCTTTTGTTACTTCTAGATTAGATTACTGCAATGCTCTTCTTTCCGGTTACCCTGACAAATCAATAAATAAACTTCAATTAGTTCTGCACAGGGCTGCTAGAATCCTAATTAGAACAAAAAAAATGTGAACACATTACCCCAGTACTAGCCTCTTTACACTACCTGCCTGTTAGGGTTAGGGCTGATTTTAAGGTGTTATTGTTAACCTATAAATCAATACATGGACTTGCTCCTACTTACCTCACTGAAATGATCCAGCCATACATACCTACACGTAACCTTAGATCGCAAGATGCAGGCCTTTTAATTGGACCTAGAATTTCTAAACAAACAGCCGGAGGCAGGGCCTTCTCTCATAGAGCTCCACTACTGTGGAATGATTTGCCAATTAAGGTTAGAAATGCAAACTCAGTGCAAACTTAAGTATCTACTAAAGACTCATCTCTACAGCATGGTCTATGATTAAGTGTAGTCTGGCCCAGGGGCGTGAAGGTGACCAGAATGGCTTGATACTGTCCAGCCTTGCTGTCTTGCCAGGTGGGCTCTCATCGCCACTGGGATGCCCTCCCTCCAATGCCATTCGGGGGCGGAGTCACTGGCTTGTTGTTGTCTCTCTGTTGTCTCTCTAATATTGTCTGTGTACCAGGGAGCAAGTTTCTTGTTGCGTATTTTTGTTTTTAGTGGTGCAACCATATCTAAAGTATTTCGCAGTGTTGAGTTTAGATCCTCGATTAGATCGTTTGCGGAATTATTTACTCTGTCGTTGATGAGCGAGCTTGTAAGAATATCAAAAAATCTATTTGTAGTCCGAGAATTTATAGTACGGCTTTTGTAACTCATTTACACTGTAAATAGTAGTTATGTAAAACGATTTATCAGCCTGGTTAACTTTCATGAGTAAAACTTCAAAAGAATGAAAACCAGTGATGTGTTTAAGGGTACATTCATATTTACTGTCAAATATTAGCAACACCCCCTCCTTTTCAGAATGCATGGGGGATATGATCACTAGTATAGCCAGGAGGAGGGGCTTCATTTAGGGCAGTAAATTCCTCAGGCTTTAGCCATGTTTCACACAAGCCAATAACATCTAGTTTATGATCAGAGATTAATTCATTTACTGTAACTGCCTTTGGAGCAAGGGATCTAACATTTAGGAGTCTCATTTTGAGATGACAGTCATTTTTATTTGTGACTGAGGTGGAGAAAGTCTTTATCTTAATAAGGTTGCTATTGTTAGCACTACCTTGTTTAACTTTTCTCAGCCTGGAATGAATCACAGTGGCAATAGGTAAAACTGAACTACTCTGGCTATGCTATCGACAGACTCCACTATACTAGCAGGCTAGCTAACAGCCTGCGGCCTGACCTGCACCCTCTCATGGTGAGGCTATAGGAGTGAGACTCCTGTCAATGTTCCTAGATAAAAGAAGAGCACCACTCCAGCTAGGATGGAGTCCGTTGCTCTTCAGCAGATCAGGCCTGGCCCCATTTCTGGGAGAGTCCCAGAAAGAGAGCCAGTTATCTACAAACTCTACCTCCTGCGACGGGCAGAACGCCGTTTTCAGCCAGCGATTGAGTTGCGCAAGTCTGCTGTAGAGCTCGTCACTACCCCTAGCTGGGAGGGGGCCAGAGACAATTACTCGATGCCGACACATCTTTCTAGCTAGTTTACACGCTGATGCTATGTTCTGCTTCGTAACCTCTGACTGTTTCATCCTAACGTCGTTGGTGACAACGTGAATATCAATATCTCTGTACTCTCTGTACTTGCCAGTTTTAGACTTCGCTAGCACCAACCCCAGATTTGTGGCTACGTCGGTGGCTCTGCCCCCCGGTAAACAGTGTACGATTGCCGGCTGATTCTTTAGTCTAATACTGCGGGTTATGGAATCGCCGATGACTAATGTTTTCAGTTTTCCCAGGCCACCAGTAGAAAATGCCTGCCGATCATTCCCCTCCGAAGACGGCTGGGGCCTTGACTCCGACTCCAGTGGGGAAAACCTGTTGAAAATCTCAGTTGGCTCTAGCAGCGACCCAGGTTTAACTGGTCGACGGCATTTCTTCCCAGTGACCAAGAGAAAGTTCTTGCCCGGCTGCAGGAGCTGTGCCGGGGGGCTAACAACACTGTCGTTTCTTCCTGGAGCCACAGACGCAGTTTTTTCCATTTCTACACTAACATAATCCTTGCCTGACATTTGCGTCTGAAGCCGAGCCTCTAACTCTGCTATCTTTACCTGAAGACGATAGTTCTCCTCCGTGTTGTAGCTACAACAATTAGAGTGATAAGACATAATAATGGTACTTAGCTTCGGGTTTTCAGGGAGGGGTGAGTAGTTCCGTTAATTATGTCAAAATAGAGTCCCGGTGTAGAAAAGTTGGGTAAAAATTCAACAGATAAAAATATTGCATTGGTAAACTCTTCAAGTAGAATTTAACCAATTAGTTTATATAGAGTAAATTCGAAAAAGTTTGGCAGGTAGCCAGGTAACAGCAAGCAGCATACAGCACTAATTTGAGTACAGTATCTAATTTGAGTATCTTTTAGCTTTTTCATGTAAATCCATCAGTCTTCAACAGTATATTGTGAATCGATGAGTCCAAATAATTTTCAACAGATTGTCTTACATCGGTGCTAGTCGTTTTGGATTCTCACAGTTTTTCTAACTGACGTTGCGGCACAATAAATATTTTTTGATCATGATCCATGTTGTTTAACTGTCTCTCGATGCAATTAGACAGGTTAGGAACGGAACTGCAACGCTTAGTAACGGTAGTAGAAAACCTCCAGATTGGTTGATGGTCTTTCTTTTCTTTGCGACTGAAGTGTTCTTTCTAGACATGTATATAATGTCGGCTTTTTGTCTCTTTACTTTTCGGAGCTGCGATTTTGTTAGGGGTATATTACTGCGCCTTAGATTAAGAGGTATTTCACAGAGTCATAGAATGAGGTCGGTGGAAGCTGATTCTAAAATAACTTTTCGTTGACTCACCGGTGCCTTCAATAGCATCTACAAAAGTGGTAAATTTCTACAATGGATGTGTAGAAATGGATGTGTTGCATCTTTAAAACTCTCCATGAAGAACCAAGAAAGACCGGGGTATATCCGTCTGCCTGAAATACTAATCTGATGAGTGTCACAGGGGTTTTTAAACAAGATGAGGTAATTTGTGTTCAAGTTAATAGTTCTATTTGATTTGCCTTTAACAAACATGTTTTGGACAAGGTAAATGGCACTAAATAATTAAAAGGTTGTTTTTCTGCATCGGTAACAGATTGTCATCACACTGCGATGTTGGTAGAACTTCTATAAAGGTAATCTCCCTCAACTTCAACATTTCCTCATACAGCGGCTGCCAACATGGATAAACCCAGACTATATACTGAATTTCTTTGGAGAAAACAACGTCAGCATTATCCAGCAACATCTTTACAAAATACGTTTTACCAGAGAGTAGTTAATATAGGACATAGTCTGTCACTTTTGGATGATTGATTGACAGTAGGCGGGACTTCCAGTTTGGGGGCAGGACTTCCAGTTTGGTAGGTGGGACTTCCTGTGTAACGTATGCAGGGGTGATACTTCTGGTGTGACGTATGTTCCGGGGTGGTACTTCCTGTGTGATGTATGTTAGGGGTTGTAACTTCCTGTATGACATTTGCATGTCCGGGGGATGAAATATGGTATGGGGGTGTGTGGTATGTAATTTATGGTGGCTTTGATAGGGCTCCAGGGTTCTGGGGATGTTAAATTCACCAGAAATTCGATGTGAAGATAAGTAACGATAAGTCTGATGTTTAACAATAGGGCGCCAGGGTTCTGAGATGTTACGATATATAGTGTCATGTTTGCTGTTCAATAAAAGGGTGCCTGGGTTCTGGAATGTTTAATCCCACAGGCAATCGTTGTTAACGTAAGTGGGTATGTAATAGATGGTTTATAACCATCCAGAGTTGATCTTCCATGTTTTACAATGCATGTGTAACATTTTAACAAGTGTAGAATTTCATGTAAGATATAAAGAGGGATTAGGGACTTACGATTGTGGAGAGTTTCTGCCCATTTATTATTTTAACATGAAATGGGTCTTAAGATCAGATCCACCCATTGTAATGGTCCACAAAAATGGAAAAAAAACCTTAGTACAAAATGTAATACATTCAGGTTGATAAACATCCCTCGTTTTACACAAGGTTTGTAATCCAACATAGTACTACTTAATACATACATCGTGTGGGCGACATTAGTATGGATTAGTAGGGATTAATGCGAGAATGTTGTCAAGTGTAGTGTTTGTGAGTTAGTAAATACCTGTCTGTGTGTGTGTGCATGTGTGCGGGGATGCGAGACTTCCAGGTATTGCAGCATGAACTTTATTCAGATTTTTGTATGCTGTATTATATACTTATGTTGTTTTAAAAAAAGATTAATGGCAATATTAAGATAAATGTTTGCAAGTGTATGTAAGCAAATGAGTTGAAATGAAATGACGCAATGTCGCGGTGAAGATGCGATAACCAACGAGAACGACATTTCTACCTGACAGGAGGTATCAAATGTAAACAACTACATGACTGTATCACAATTTTATTTAATGGTAACGATATAGTTCTGAAGTGATGAACGGTGATGTGTAACAAATGACCAAGTTAAGAGGCGTAACCCTTTGGAGACGTACAGGTTGTTTTGTCATTATTAGGTCCGCGGCTGCCACAGAAGACATCTGCCGTTTTGAGTGCTGAGTAGGCCGTTTACATAGTAAGTACAAGTTATTTTATTTGAAATAATTGTTTTGAATTGTGATGCAATTATAAACGCTAACAAACGACACATTTGAACTTTTTATGGACTGTGCAGTTGTGTCGTGAACCGATGCTCCTTGTGTAAGTGTAAACATTCACAGACATTTTCAGTGGTGTTCTAAAATGTAATTAACGTTATGACAGTCTGCATATAGCTGAATCTTAGTTCTCTATATATCAACCAACAGTGTGGAGCGGGGTGTTGGATGTTGGAGACTACTACAACACCGTAATGGCTTCAGTTACGGAACCCCCCACCTTGTGGCTGTACAGCGTCAGAGTTTTTTGTTTCAGTTACCCCATTACACAATGATTGAAAGCTGAAGGTAATACATCCCTACAGTCAACTCATCAAAACTGTGATGTATGTAAATTTATGTTTAAGTTAGAATAATATTTTAACCTGTAAGTGGATCATTATTTACACGTTAAGCTAGAGAAATGGCGAAAGATAGTGCCAGACACTGAACAACCATCAGCTTCAACACATATCCAACAGATCGTACCTAACAAATGCACACAGCGATACCCCCATAGATAATACTCAGAATACAGTGAAAAGACCCTGCATGTTGGCACCAGGGTCACCGCATCAAGAGGTACAAAACTGTGAATCTGTTAATCCACAGATTACACATGATCAAGTTAATACATTGTTGCACAGCAATACAGATATTAATCCACAGATGCAAGGTTTGTTATATTTTTTTAGACGATCTTGTTGACACACCTACAAACTCTGACGCATACCCATTACAACAACCCGGCTGATTTTGAAAGGTTCAGGTCTTTAACACAGACCGGTGATGATGTTAGAGTGACACAACGTAACTGATTTGACAATGTGGAATTACGACAGTCTGTACATTTCCAAAATATGGGCGAAGTTGATGATTTTGGTGCGTTTTATGCACGCATTATATGTAGGTTCGGATACTTTGATTGTTAAAGCTTCAGACTTTGTACAAGGCCCCGCCGACCGTCTGCAGATAGAACATTTTGGTGAATCTCTGATCTTCTCAGTACATGTGACCATGAGAGTTGATTAATATAATGAACACGCGTTTGGTGGGTTACTCGAGAGTGTTATGTAGAGTAATGCAGAGCTTTTGGTTGATGAGCTAGTGATGCAAATTGTCAGTAACTGTGAGGGTGGGGGTACACGACGTAAGGCTCAAACACTATTGCTAGATCAAATTATCACAAAAAAAGAAGGCATTTATATGTGGTGTTGAATAATGATTCTATGTGCTTTTCAATTTGTTTGATGGGTATGTTGAACCCACAGTACACGTATGATGAGGCCGTGGCTAGTGGTCATGAGTTACATACAAATGCTGGTTTAGCCTTAGATGATTGTGTGGCATTCACAGATATCGTCCGGTTTGAACAAATGACAGGGTGTAAAATTGTTGTCTTTCACCGAGCCCGCGATGGGAGTCTTACTAAATTTCAAAACAGCGAGGACCAACATCCTAGAACTGTCTTTATGTACTTACATGACAACCATTTCTATGGCATCATGAGCCTGAAAGGTTTTCTGGGGGTGCCATATGTCTGTGATTGGTGTTTTAACACCAGCGGCAATCACGGTTGTAAACAGCTGTAGTGTATATGTCTTCATACCGATTGTCATACCCAGCCTCGGAAACACAAAGCAGTGCACTGTAAGCGAATATGTTATTCTGACTTTTGTTACAGCCATCATAAAGGTCTGAAGTTCCACAAAGGTGTGGGTCGTTGGGTTAGCAGGTGTGACCTGAAGAAATACTGTGTCGATTGTGGTCATCAATGCACTGTTAGTATTACCAACTATCAACCCCACAAGTGCATGGCTAACATGTGCCCCAATTGTAACGTGGATCTGACTGTTGAAATGAATCAATAATGTTTCATAAAACCCTCTAAACCCGAGGACCCCAGTGAGCGCTACATATTTTATGATTTTGAGACAATTGCCAATCCTATGAACGGTACACACACTGCAAATTTTGTGTGTGCAATAAGTTTTGATAACGAGATGTGGTGTTCGGCCAGAGATGGTTGTGTCACTGCTTTTTTCCAAAAGTTTAGGCAACCAAAATATACTGACTACACATTTATAGCACACAACTCCAAAGGTTTTTCAGGGCTCAACAATAACAATGGCCCCGGGCCAGTAAAAAGTCAAGTCAGGACTAACAAACCAGCAAGTCACTGTCCCAATCAGGCCACCACAAAAAAAAATTGAGATTGTAAAATAATAATCACATTATAAACTCGACATCCTCCAGTTGTTTCGTAATCTGGCACACGGACAAAACTACCTTGCAGCTCCTTTTGCACGCTTTTGACCAGTCAAGAGTTGAGCAGTGATGTGACATGTGGCTGTCTGGTATTGTTTTTCAATAAAATATTTGAAAACTCACACACATCACTCAATTGAAGAAGGCAGTGAAGGATAAATACAAGTTCAAACAAAAGAAACAAACATTTTTACCTCAGTGCAAAAAATAATTTACCTGTTTTGACGTCAATGGAACTCAGATGCACTGTCATCTGTCCTGAGTTTGCGGCTAGAGCGGAGAAATGTGGGTCTTTTTACAAAGGCACTGACAACTTTCACAAACAATCCCTGACCAGCCATGCCAATAGCAAACAGCACCTGGTCAGCATGATAGCCAAGCGGGTGGCTGACAATCAGTCCTCAGAGCCCTTGGTTGTATCAGGAATTGAAATGCAGATGCCCATTGGGTGATTGCAGAACATAACAACCGCAAACCTAGTAACTGACGGACAAGCTGGGAGCCTTGTTCCCTGGGGTGAATGAGTTAGTGTTTTATTTGAAAGTCAGTGTTTTGTTTGTGTATCAAATTTATCAATGTAACACTGATAAATTACAACTTTTTGGAAGGAGGGGCAGTAAAAATGTTTTTTCGGGGCAGTTAGTTTCAAACCCACTGGACCCACTGTGGCAAAAAATGTTAACGTTGAGCCCTGGATTTGATGGTTACATCTTGATGGAACACCTTGTTAACAATGGAATTGGCGTGACACTTATTGCTAATGGTAGCAAGCTCAGCAAGCTTTTTACAGACAGCACATTCAATCAGAGATACATTGATAGTCATTGTTTCCTACCGATGAAGCTGGAGGCTTTGCCACGTGCTATGGGCTTTAAGGATTCAGAAAAAGGCTACTTTCCTTACAAGTTTAACGTCAAGGAGAATAAGAACTATATTGGCCCCCATCCAGAACCACATTACCATGGTGTGAATACCATGATCGCTAAAGAAAAAGATGAGTTTTTGCAATGGTACAAAACGGTTTCCACAGACACCTTTGTCATGAAGGGTGAAATAAAAGCTTACTGCGTGAATGATGTGGTCATCTTGAGAGATGGTTTTATGCGTTACAGACTTGAGTTCCTGGAATGTGGTGGTGTTGACCCCTTCCGATCTGTTACGATTGCTTCGGCCTGCATGAAAGTCTTTTGCAACAGGTTCTTCACCAAGGACACAATTGCACTGGTCCCCTCAGACAACTACAATCGTTGTCAGAAGACATTCTCAAACAGCTCAATCCAATGGCTTGAATATCTGGCCTCTGATGAGAATATATCAATACAGCATACCCTGAACCGTGGTGAAATGAAAATCGGGGCATACTATGTTGATGGATATGCTGAACGCGATGGTGTGTGCTCAGCCTATGAATTACTAGGTTCTTTCTGGCATGGACACCCAAAGTGTCATTGTTCAACAAGCACCAACCTGGTGACAAAGATTCAGTATGGGTTGATGCACCAGCAATGGCTGGCAAAGCTTGAAGTTTTAAACAATATACATGTTCAGTATACATGGGAGTGTGAGTGGAATCAGCTTAAAAACACATCTGCAGATGTTCAAGCTTTCTTGAAGACCTATGACGCTCCTGAGCACCTTGACCCTCGGGATGCTCTTTTCGCTGGTCGTACCAACACAATTCATTTGAAGTTTACGGCTCAAGAAGGGGAGACTATTCAGTATAACGATGTCTGTAGTCTTAACCCATTCTGCAACAAGACAAAGACTTATCCGATTGGGCACCCAAACATAATCTTTCGAGATTTCAAACCGCTAGAAACCTACTTTGGTATTGTTAGGGCTACCGTGTGTCCGCCGAAAGGCCTTTATCACACCGTTTTACCACACAGTGTTGGTGGTACGCTGTTCTTTCCCTTGTGTAGATTATTTGCAGAGTCTGAAAACCAGGTGACTGTTCACATACTGATTCAGAAAGAGCTTTAGCTGGTGCCTGGGTTTCTATTGAGCTGGTTAAGGCTGTTGAGAAAGGTTATCGCATTGTGAAAATATTCAAAGTCTGGGATTTCACCAGGACATCAGATAATCTTTTTGCAGATTACCTGAGAACATTCCTGAAGCACAAGCAGGAAGCTAGCAGCTTCCCGCCATCAGTGGTTGACATATGCTAAAGAACAGTATATTTGTGACTATCATGAAAAGGATGGTGTGCAGCTTGACAAGGAAAACATTGTTGTAAACAGTGTTAGGCGATCTTTGGCTAAATTGGCAATGAATAGTCTTTGGGGTAAGGTGGGTGAGTAGACAAAACTGATTAACACAATATTAATTACAGATCCGGAGGAGTTTAGCCACTACCTTTTTTCCAGTGAAATAGAAGTTAGTCATTTCTCTTTCATCTCAGGCACAGTTGCGATGGTACAGTGGCGTTATACAAAACAGACACCAATCAAACCACGTAATGGCAATATTTTTATTGCCGCTTTCACAACAGCTTATGCTAGACTCGAGTTGTATTCAGTCTTGGAGAAGTTGGATAGACGTGTGCTCTACACAGACACTGATTCAGTGATCTTTGTCACACGCCACAGGGATTGGGTGCCCCCACAAGGCCCATTCCTGGTGACTTGACCGATGAGTTACCAGATGGTGACAGCATTGCACAATTTGTTAGTGGTGGCCCAAAGACATATGGTTACAAAACCGTTAAAGGTCTGACCTGTCTCAAAGCAAAATGCATTACACTCAACAGCTACAACTTGGGTATTGTAAATTTGGAGACGCTAACAAGACTGGTTGATAACTATGTACGAGGCAAAGGTGGTGATGATGATCATGTCCTTGCTAATGCAGACACAATTGCTAGAGATAAAAGAGCGTTCACATTGAAAAGCAGAGTAGTGTCCAAGCGCTTCAGAGTTGTATACAACAAGCGTGTACTGCTCCCCAATTACATCACAAGGCCTTACCGGTACTAAATCACATTCTAGGATGGATAGTGACCGTAGCGGATTTGACCCGCGACTACAACACCCATTCAGCTGTGTCATTAGTGGACCCAGTAACTCGGGTAAAACGTATTTTGTGAAGATGTTGCTGGATAATGCTGATGTTGTTTTCTCCAAAGAAATTCAGAATATAGTCTGGGTTTATTCGTGTTGGCAACCGTTGTATGATGAAATGTTGAAGTTGAGAGAAATCACTTTTATAGAAGGTTTACCAACATCGTTGTGTGATGACAGTCTGTTACTAATTCAGAAAAACAACCTTCTAATTATTGACGATTTAAAGTAAAGTGCATCAGAGAGTTTGGAGATGGAGAGAGTTTTCACACAATATTCAAACCACCAGAACCTGAGTGCCATATACCTTGTCCAAAATATGTTTGTTAAAGGCAAATCTAGTAGAACTATTAACTTGAACACAAATTCTCTCATCTTGTTTAAAAACCCACATGACAATCAGCAGATTAGTATTTATACTAATATACCCAGCCTTTCTCAGTTCTTCATGGAGAGTTTTAAAATGCAACGCACCCACCCTTTGGTTATTTACTTATAGACATTAAGGCTACAACACCAGAAGACTACCGTCTGAGAACAGGATTGTTTTCCGGCGATTGGCCTGTTGTGTACATTCTTAAGAAAGTTTGATCATGTCTAAACACATTCGTAGAAATCTACCACTTTTGAAGATGCTGTTTTAGGCACCGCCGAGTGAACGAAAAGTTATTTTAGAAACCACTTCCACAGACCTCATTCTATCACTATGTGAAATTGCTTTTAATCTAAGGCACGGTAATATACCTTTGACAGAATCGCAGCTGCGTAAAGTGAAGAGAAAAATCCAACATTATACTGTAGATTGAACAAAATGTCCGGTCATGTGGTATACAGTTGTCAACTAAATGTGATGCGTGGAAATAACCGAATAATTTAGAGGACACCCCTAGGCTATCATCCCGCTGTGCTACACCCAATGCGTTTCCACATCTCCCTATTTTCCGTATGACCTGTAGGAAGTACTCAGCTATTTAACATGTATCCATTAATCGTACCAGACTGTCTCTTTGGCTGAAGGGTATGCAACCAGTTGTCAAAAATCCCAGACTTTTATAGACAAGGCCATAATAAACATACCGCATAGCACATAAGGCATAGAGCTCAGCTACCCAGCCGAAAGAGAACCCACGGAAAAGGTTTCACCACTCACCCCCTTACGACCGCCCAACCAACTGTACAGTGGTCGTCATTCCCAACCAGCAGCAGTGCAGGCCCCGTGTCAGGCATGAGGCTGCAGGGTTCAACCTTGGAGGCAGTCCAGACACGAACTTGGTGAGGGCAAGGTAAACAGCGTCCCATCTGGCACACCTCTTGTTAGGAACAGTCTTCATAGCCGTGTAGGCGATGAGAGGTAGACACCCATGTGGGGTATCGAGGTGGATATCATACCCCGTGATAAGTTCAACTTCTTAGGACCCGTTCACATAGTCCATGGCCCCAAATGCAGGGTGGTGGGCCAATGACACAGGAAGGAACACAGGAGGAATAGCCAATATCCCATAGTTCCGTCTGCTCGGATCCACACAAACTCAGGTCCTGCTATGAAAGTCTTTTTGAGTGCTGGAAACAAGGCTAAGGTGGTTTTCGGGAGAGTAAAGGATTCCTCCATCTCCAGAGACCAATCAACTGGAACAGAGCCAGGCAACCCCCCTCCCCTTCAGTGCATCATTCAGTGGTTTTGGCAAAATCAGAAAACTCAGGGATAAAACAACGGTTGTATTGCTACAGATTCATAACAGTGTCACCACATAACGAGGGAGTGGTAGGCAACAGAAATGTATAACCTAGGCAGGCCACCTTAATTGGAGATATAGAGATCGGGAAGGCAGAAAGTAATTAGACAACCAGTTTAAATCCGTAACAAAAATACTAAGACTAGGAACAGCGAGGGTTAACAAGGACAAACCAGATATGTTGGAAAGGGTAGCAGGTTGGAAGCATGCGGCAGATTATGGCTGTTAATAGAAAAACCACTGCGCCTGCATTTCCCAAACACCCCTATTTCGAATGTTCATAGCAGCTCAAAGCCAGCCCATTGTTTCCAGATCTGTGCGAGATCAACTTGGTAATTACGTTGTCCTCTACATCGAGGCTTCCTTTGAGGACATTTGTTGGCAGATATAGCATGGTGAAATAGATGGGGACAATTTGATCTGTTATTCTGAGCTGTATCTACAAGATTGTCCTGAGTTAAGAAATCTGACTAGGAAATAGTCTGAGGCATGGTGTTCATATGCACGGTACCCCGGTGCGTGATAGATGCGGACGGGTCCTTAGCAAGAGCTGAAGTCAACTCAGTCAACAACATGTTCTGTTCCAGACCCTTGATTTTATCCGGCCTAGACTTTAAGTCCTCATGATCAAATACAGAACTATACAAATCATCGCCATCATTCCACAAGCTATCGGTGTCTGAACTCATATTATTCATCATTACATACACGTCAGCATGTTTGACGTTTTCCCCTACACTAACTCCTTGATATTCATATGCCCATAGAGCGCATAGGTATGAACCATATTTGCGTTTCAATTCAGCTGACTGTATTTCCTCAGTAAGCCATTTACACTGCCGGGCCACACTCCAAACAGTTTTGAATCCGTCCAGTGCCATCCTTTTGCTATACTTGTCAGATAAACTCGTAAGTACAATATGCACTACAGTTTTTCTACAGCACTCATTAGTTGAACTTACCAGACCGTTATTGTCTCCACATGACGTAATGGTTAAAGCGCACAGACACAAAAGAGTTAGAACACCATGTAAATGCAATTGGAAATCTCTCAATCAGAAGAATAAAATAAAATGTAACAATTTATACTGTACAGGGTTACTATTATGGTGAAGTGTCTGTCTCAGCTAATACATCTTTGGCTAGACCTCACGGAATCAAGGGGTGACGTCCTCCAAGAAACCAAGTTCCCGGCTATTAAACCTCATCAGAATAAACCGCGAGGACTCCCAGAACAGAGTTCTGGGGTCTGTAGGCCCAACTGCAAAGGCGGCAGGGACTACCCAAGGGAACAGGGTTCTGGCGCACCAGGGACACCGTACAGCGTCCGGGTACCTAAATGCCCCACTGCAATAAATGCCATGGAGATTTCCCAGGGACCAAAGTCCCGGCTAACACCCAGGAAATAAAGGCCTAACGTGTCCTGGGGCAGAAGAAATACTAGATTGATGAGAGCAGACACCTACCTTGTTCCTTTAGTTTCGTTCTGTAATATCTCAGTAGGACCTCCAATTGAAGGAACTGGATTTTGACCCGTTTTAGATTTAATTTCAAATAGTCAATGAATTAATGTAACAAATGAATTTAATACAAAAAGTGAGAATTACAATTAAATATCAAAGATAAAAGTTCTCCAGAGATTGAAGATGATTGCAAAAGCAAAGATGGAGGCAGGCAATGCAAGAGAGCTTTCCCAAATTCCATTCTGGTTTAAATCCCCTAACTAAAGGTGTGGGAGTTGGTTTACTGACCTAAGGAAAACAAAACTATTCCTGAAGAATAGACCCCTTATTAATTAGGGACACATTCCAATATATGCCTCCTGACACAGAGTGATCTACTCATGGGTTCAGCATAGGGTGATTAAGGCATGACATTTGCTTCTGTGTCTAGACCAGAGATAAACATTTGCAACATAAACATTCTGATAAATGAAAATGACCAGGCACACAGAGT
Source organism: Esox masquinongy (assembly GCA_016801175.1). NCBI lineage: Eukaryota > Metazoa > Chordata > Actinopteri > Esociformes > Esocidae > Esox > Esox masquinongy. Next base: position 68,538 of record JACXGI010001235.1, on the reverse strand, counting down.
ATAGGCTAGGAAAGGACAATTGAGGACAATTATAAATGGTTATACTAAATACTGAAGAAACATCAAATATGTATATAAACAGAATTTACATATTTCGTATCCTTCACCTGCAGACACATTCTCTACCTCCGCACAGTCCAGCGATGCAGCATCAAGTGCTCCTGTCCCCTCTACCTCACCACAGTCCAGCAATGCAGCATCAGACACTCCTGTCCCCTCTACCTCAGCACAGTCCAGTAATGCAGCATGAGACACTCCTGTCCCCTCTACCTCAGCACAGTCCAGCGATGCAGCATCAGGCATCTAAAAAACAGGCTGCACCAGTACACCCAACTGACTGGCCATTTGTTTAAAATGATAAGGTAAGAACAGAGTTTGTTCTCAGAGGACCGTATCAAATAAAAGGCTTCAGGTTTCAGGCTGTAGAACAATGCAAGATTAGGCATATTGCACTGAGGATTCTATAATATAATTAGTTTTTTGGGCAATACTCTCATTTATAAGTCAGTTGTTTGCTGCAAGAAGGGCAAGGTCAGTAAGGTCAGGGCTAGGTTCTGTAATGCATTTACAGAACGGAGCAATGGAAGAAGATGGCCTGGTCTGATGAATCACGTTTCCTTTTACATCACGTGGATGGCTGGGTGCGTGTGTGTCGCTTACCTGGAGAACACATGGCAACAAGATGCACGCCGGCGGAGGCAGGCTGGAGAATTAGGAGGCCAGGGCAACACCTTGAATTCTTCATGTTCCTCTAACCATTTCCGAACAATGTGTGCAGGGTGGCACCTGCTGAAAGAGGGCACCGCCATTAGGGAATACCATTGCCATGAAGGGGTGTTTCTGGTCTGCAACAGTGTTTAGGTCAGTGGCACGTGTCAGATTGACATCCACATGAATGGCAGGATCCAGGGTTTCTCAGCAGATCATTGCCGAGAGCATCACACTCCCTTCACCGGCCTGTTGTTTTCCCACAGTGCATCCTGGTGCCATCACTTCCCCAGGTATGTGACATTCAGTGGAACAGGCAACCTTTTTCCACTACTCCAAGGTCCAGTTCAGACACTAGCACGCCCATTGTAGGCACTTTCGACAGTGGACAGGGGTCATCATGGACATTTAGACTGGTCTGCAGCTACGCAGCCCATATGTAGCAGGGTGCAATGCACTTTGTGTTGTGACAATTAAAATGTTCTGTGACCTGTGCCTCAGTAGACCTTCTGTCAGTTTGTACCAGACGGGATAGCCTTCGCCGCCCTTGCGCATGGGTAAGCCTTTGGCGCCCAACAGCATGTTGCCGGTTTGTGGTTTGTCCCTCCCTGGTAGGTCCTCACCACTGCTGCCTGGAGCACCCCACAAGCCTAGTCATTTCAGAGATGCTCTGACCCAGTCGTCTGGCCATAACAATTGTGAACATTGTGATCGTTCGCTTACCATCTAATCTACCCAGACCTTGACATGTGCCCTTGTTATGAAATGACCGTTATTCGCTTCACCTGTGTGTGGTCATAATGTTTTGGCTCATCAGTGTACATTCTATATGTTATCTGTAGCTGCAAACACAGAATCACATTTAGATGGTTACTATTTTGTACTTGTAAAAAGCCAGGCCTAGTACTAAAAATAAACATAAATCTGAACATAAAAATATAGTATTACCAGACTTGTAAGACATCTGTTAGCCATCTTACATGTATTCACTGTGAATCAGAAACCTTCCCTGTTCAGAGAAATAAGCAATAATGAATAATTTACATAATTTAATTTAGCTGTATAGATGATGTATTTGAATATTTTTACTGTGTGTTATGTCTGGAATCTATGCAATTATTCACAAATAGAAAGTGTAAAAGTAATTTATGCTCACTAATTGTGACAGCCATGATAAAATAATACGCAATGAGTGAGACTGCAATTAACACTAAGAGGATTTCTTTTACTTCCAGTAGAATGAAATGTTAACAATATTAAAGAACTGAATTATCATTATTTACCATACATACTGTATTGTTTAACTGACGGGCATTTTAAAGTCCAGTAGTTACTGCTAGAAACACAGTTGCCTTGTCCTTAATTAAAGAGTTAAACAAATGGGAATAAGGCAAGCTAAAAGAAAGAGCATGTGAGGTTTTCAAAGTGTGGAAGATGGAAAATGTTTGCGATTTATCAAAATAAAAACTTCAGTCGTTCGTATAACAGTTGATTATTTCAGGTTTAATCGTATATACGGGAACAAGCATCATGACAAAAAGAGTACAAGTACAGAGACCAGCACAGAATGGTGTCATGACAGTTGTTCTGGTTATGCATTTCAAGTTTCAAGCTTATATTCTCTTCCAACAGTACAGATGACGGAATTAGCACTTGCAGAAATGTACATAGAAAGAATAGTAGCCACTATGAGGTAGTGTAAAAATGCAAGGTTGCACTCAGATAGTGCCAAGAGGCACAGAAAATCATAGAATGTCAGTTGCCCAGACAACCTGGTCAAAGACTGAGATATATCAATCTGGACATTTACTATATGGGGACTTTAGATAACTATGCTCTTCCCAATAAGGAATAGAGCTCTGTTCACCTGTAGGATAATAACCCTACAGTAAGTAATAATAACCCCCTGCTGTTCAAGAGCTTCCATCTAGAGAACAGTTTCTTATGGCGATTTTATGGCACAGGCAAAGGCCTGTTTCTCTTACTACTAAAAGGAGCTAAGGCCCTGCTCAGCCGACATTCCATTCATCACTGCCCCTGAACACAAGACACTGGCCTTATAAGTTGGAGACAGAGAGAGACAAGTCTTTCAGTATATGCGTAATTGATCAAGCATACAGAGTACAAAACCCTTCTAATAAAATAATGAATAAATAAGTATAAATTAATTTTCTACAAAAGCATACCGACCAACGCAGTGGGCCTTACAGTTGTTGGATTCATACTCGGCATATCCTCTCAAAGTCTCCCCTTGGGCAATCTTGACTTAAGGGCACAGATCTGATGTGCCCTTTAAAGGTTATTCACATGCTCAGAAAGATGCCCAGTTTGGCAAAGATCTCTAGTGGTATGTATTAACCAGTGAGTTAATACAGGATTCTGCAGTTCTTGGCATTAACAGTCCTGAGCTTGCCCTTATATACTTTACAATGAGCTTAAGGCTTGCAGAACCAGAGACTAGGTCCATGTCAAGTCATTGTTGAAAGGGTAGACTGTCCTCGAGAGAGGGAGACAGAGGCCTGCCTATTTGCAAGTACAAAATGATAATCCGTGATCTAAATGTGCAGCTGTGGCTACAGCTACAGACCACATGTACTTGTTTGCTAAAGCAATGAGCCTAATGATATATTTAATTCAGCACACTTCTGCCCCCCACTGTTCAGTGGTCAGTATTAAGTCTGTCAAATTGTTTACTTTGGTGTACAAGGTTTACTGCAAATTGTAATTAAGGAAGTAATGGCTAATTGTCTTGATAATAAAATATATCAACCTAAATCAGTTATTCTGGTTTATGGAGAAATGGAAGGGAAATATTTCTTAAAGTGGACATACAGCTCTGGAAAAAATTAAGAGACCACTGCACCTTTTTCTTTCCTTTCCAAAAAAGTCGAAAAGGAAGGTTTTGAATAAGGAACAGAAGGGTTAAAATTAAGAGACCACTGCAAATTGAACTTCTGTTCCTCACTCAAAACTTTCCTTTTCAACTTTTTTGGAAAGGAAAGTAAAAGGTGCAGTGGTCTCAATTTTTTCCGGAGCTGTATGTATGATTTCTACTGTAATACTAACCTAAATACAAGTGTAAATGACCAGAATAAATCTGCAGTTAATGTTAAAAGTTAATGTATCAAATATTTTTGAGGACAAATTGTTCAGAATGCCTGAGATATTCCCCGTTTAATATTTTTTGCCGGTCTGTCAATCTGTTTGTACTGATATGTAGTCTCCTCATACTTACTAGATGCTCACAGTACTACCCCCTACCATAAAGCACCCTGGATTAGGTAATACAATTCCAGTCTGGGAAAAGGGAGAGAGGTCATGTTATTGTTTAAATTCAGTCTTATTAATGTTAGAGGCAGGATTCTACACAGTGCCACTTTAAGTGACAGGAAGATTATTTTAACACCTCCCTTGTATGAGAGATGACTCATTACAGAAATCCAACAGTTTTACCTTGAGCGTAAAAGATTAGTAGTACAACACGAGCAAATTGTTTTCTTGTATGTGTGGGCTGTGCATATACACCTACAATAGTGATGTGAAGATCACTTGTGAATAATAGCACTGGCAGATATTATATTATCTTTCAGAATGCTCTTACAAACAATCAATGTGTCATGCCTATTACAAAGCTTGTTTTGATCAACTGTACATTCAAATATAAACTACATTAAATATAGCAAATGTATTGTTTTCATTAGGCAAAATATAATATTCTGAACATACAATATTATGATTATTAAATCACGCCCTATTATTCTCAGTACTCACCCTCCATCATGGAAGGACAAACATTATTTTTTTATTGTAGAACAGATATGTTTTAGGTCTAACTTAGAAAGTCCCTATGCATATTAATTCCACTTGGATAAGTCATAGTTAAGGGGTCTCTGTCAGGTGCATATATTTGCAGTGAGCTATATATGTCTGGGACTGGAATTTTTGTTTGAACATGCCTTTCCATTTTTTATCCCTATGATCATTTGTGCTAGTAAATCACCTCTAGTAGTAATGAAAGGGATGCAGCTTGAGAATTATTTGTTTTATTTTTCTGCCACATCGCTCAGGGATTTATCTGATGTGGACTCTCACAGAATGCTGAAAAGGCCTCAATTACACTAGACTGTGTTCAACCATGTTTCATCCAATTTTCATAATTTTTCAAAAAGTGCAAAGGATAGAAATTGTTTGATTAGAAAGTGTATACTCTTACCAACATGCCCGCACAGCTTTGTTCTCCAATACAATAACCATGAGAAATAACTCTGTAGTTAGCAGACCAGTGCCAAATTTACCAAGGGGTCTTAGTTGAAAAACAGTTAGTCTGTCACAATGTTCTGTCTATCAAATTGGTAATCAAAGCTTTGGATTAAAGGGATGATCCACATTAGCTACTGGGCCATTGGTCTGTATCCTACACTGGCTGCTGGATATATTTGCATCTTATACCCATTAGAAAGGATTAAGCAAATTGAATTCCTCCTGTTTTCAAGCATATCCCATTAAAGATTTCTATGACACATTCTCCATTGCATTGATGAGTTCATGCAGATCTGACCGAGATTGCTGCAAAGTGAATCTGATGGTTTGGAGGCTACAATACCAACCATGTGTGAAATTACATACACCGATCATTCATAACATTATGACCACTGACAGGTGAAGTGCATAACATTGATAATCTCGTTATCATGGCACCTGTCAGTGGGTGGGATATATTAGGCAGCAAGTGAACATTCTGTCCTCAAAGTTGATGTGTTAGAAGCAGGAAAAATGCTTCTAACACATAAAAAAAAAAAAAAAACTGGGTCAGAGCATGTTCAAAACTACAGCCCTTCTGGGGTGTTCCCAGGCTGCCGAGGTCAGTACCTGTCAAAAGTGGTCCAAGGAAGGAAAAGTGGTGAACTGGCGACAGGGTCATGGGTGGCCAAGGCTCATTGATGTAGGTGGGGAGCGAAGGCTGGCTGATAGAAAGGTGTCAGAACACACAGTGCATTGCAGTTTGTTGTGTATGGGGCTGCGTAGCCGCAGACCAGTCAGGGTGCCCATGTTGACCCGTCCACTGTCGAAGGCGCCTAAAATGGGCATGTGAGCATCAGAACTGGATCACGGCGCAATGGAAGAAGGTGGCCTGGTCTGATGAATCACGTTTTCTTTTACATCATGTGGATGGCCGGGTGTGTGTGCGTTGCTTACCTGGAGAACACATGGCACCAGGATGCACTACAGGAAGAAGCCAAGCCGGTGGAGGCAGTATGAGGCTTTGGGCAATGTTCTGCTGGGAAACCTTTGGGTCCTGCCATTCATGTGGATGTTACTTTGACACATACCACCAACCTGAGAATTGTTGCAGACCATGTGCACCCTTTCATGGCAACGGTATTCCCTGATGGCATTGGCCTCTTTCAGCAGGATAATGCACCCTGCCACAAAGCAAAATGGTTCAGGAATGGGTTGAGGAACACAACGAGTTCAAGGTGTTGACTTGGCCTCCGAATTCCCCAGATCTCAATCCAATCGAGCACCTGTGGGATGTGCTGGACAAACAGGTCAGATCCATGGAGGCTCCACCTCACAACTTACAGGACTTAAAGGATCTGCTGCTAACGTCTTGGTGCCGGATTCCACAGCACACCTTCAGAGGTCTAGTGGAGTCCACGCCTCTACGGTTCAGGGCTGTTTTGATGGCAAAAGGGGGACCTACACAATATTAGGCAGATGGTCAAAATGTTATGGCTGATGAGCTGTAAGCACAAAACTTAGCAATGACAAAAGTGAACCGCCTACAACACGAACTAAACAAGTTTAGGAATAGGACAGAGAAAGAGGAAAAAGTGATCCAACTCAAACCCCAATCACCCGGTGTATGCCTATACCTGTCTCTGCCTACTGATTCTCCAGTTCAGCCTCACCCTTTCGATGTAGGCTGGGAAAGCTCAGGGGAAGACGAAGGAGCCTGTGCTACCCTATCCTGCCATTGCTGTATGAATAAAGGTTCTATTTGAGTATAAAGACTTTTCTCCATAATTTGTGGTAATTTCCACAACAACACTAATTGCAAATAGTTCATATGCCATCTGTAAATATGATAGTCTAAATAGTTTAAAAAAGGTTATGTAAAAAGAATGTGAGTGCAGTTTCACTCATTCTACTCATCGATTCGCAATGGGCGCTTAATTTTAATTTCCAATAAAAATAGTTTTATTTAATAGGGAAGTAAATAGCTGATTAACTGAATATATAGTTCTATAGTCATCTGTAAATAGTTTGTTTGTAATTGTATTTTCTAATGATCTGTCAAATAAAAAAAACATTATTCTCTCACCAGTGAACATTGGACTGAAGCTGCCTGTGTCTCCAAAACTCTGCAGTATTAACCACATTTGCCCCACTCTCCCCAGAGAACATCCTGCAACTATTGATGTCTGATTACTGAACAACCTAGTCACAAGACCCAATCCCCTCCTCCCTTCTCCACCATATGCACCCTAACGCTAAATTACTAAAACTAAGATGTAGAAGCCTGGATTCTGCCACTGCAATTAATGGAGGAAGGTATCAATGCTGGGATATGTGGGCGGTGGGAATATTAACATAAATTACCCATTCAGATGCTTGTTGAAACTTCAGGATGAAATACAAACCCATTTCCAAAAAAGTTGGGACGCTGTGTAAAATGTAAATAAAAACAGAATGCAATGATGTGCAAACCATTTAAACCCTATATTCAATATAAAATAGTACAAAGATAACATATTAAATGTTGAAACTGAGACATTTTATTGTTTCTTGAAAAATATATGCCCACTTTGAATTTGATGCCAGCAACACATTTCAAAAAAGTTGGGACAGAGGCAACAAAAGACTGGAAAAGTTATGTAATGCTAAAAAGCCAAACCTGGTGGAATATCACAACTAATTAGGTTAATTGCCAACAGTTAGGTAACATCATTGGGTATTAAAAGATCATTCCAGAGAGGATGGGTCTATCAGAAGTGAGGTGGGGAGGGATTCACCCCTCTGTGAAAGACTGCATGGGCAAATAGTGCAACAATTTAAGAATAACGTTTCTCAACATAAAATTGGAAAGAGTTGGGGGTCTCATCATCTACGGTACATAATATCATTAAAAGATTCGGAGAATCCAGAGAAATCTGTGTATGCAAGGGACGAGGCCGAAAAACAATATTGAATGGCCGTGATCTTTGGGCCCTCAGACGGCACTGCATTAAAAACAGACATGTCTGTAGTGGAAATCACTGCATGGGCTCAGGAACACTTCTGAAAACCATTGTCTGTGAACACAGTACGTTGCGGCATCCACAAATGCAAGTTAAAACTCTACCATGCAAAGAAAAAAACAGATAGAAACAAGGTCTAGAATCGCCACCGCGTTCTCTGGGCCTGAGCTCATTTAAGATGGATTGAGGCGGAAAAGTGGAAAAGTGTCCTGTGGACTGATGAATCAAAATGTGAAATAATTTTTGGGAATCGTGGACGGCATGTCCTCCGGATTAAAGAGGAGAGGAACCATCCGGCTTCTGATCAGTGCACAGTTCAAAAGCCAGCATCTGTGATGGTGTGGGGGTGCATTAGTGCACATGGCATGGGTGACTTGCACATCTGTGAAGGCATCATTAATGCATCATTAACACTGAACAATATATGCAGGTTTTGGAGCAACATATACTGCCATACAGACAACATCTTTTTCAGGGAAGGCCTTGCTTTTTTCAGCCACTCAGTGCAAAACCCCATTATGTACATTTTACAGCTGCATGGCTCTGTAGTAAAAGAGATAAACTGGCCTGCCTGCTGTCCAGACCTGTCACCCATTGAAAACCTTTGGTGCATTATGAAACAAAAACTAAGACAAAGGAGACCCCAAACTGTGGACCAGCAGAAATCCTATATCAAGCAAGAATGGGAATTCATTTCACTTTCAAAACTACAGCAATTTGTCTCCTCAGTTCCCAAAGGCTTACGGAGTATTGATAAGAGGTGATGCAACACAATAGTAAACATGACCCTGTCCCAACTTTTTTGAAATATGTTGCTGGTATCAAATTCAAAATGGGCATATATTTTTCCAAAAACAATAACATTTCTCAGTTTCAACATTTGATACGTTGTCTTTGTACTATTTTCAATTAAATATAGGAATACATTATTTGCACGTCATTGCATTCTGTTTTATTTGCATTTTACGCATCGTCCCAACTTTTTTGGAAACAGGGTTGTATATTTTGTGTTCATGCAAAGAAACATTTGCGGCCTGCTAATTACAGCATTAGGGGCGACACCCCAAATGTGAAAGGTATTTTTTTTAAATACTGTGCATTCATTCATTTAGAAGAATACAATTATCATCAAATGTTGCGCATGGAGTTACAGTCTTGGAAAGCAGAGCTAGACATTTTGGCCTCAAAGCTAAGTGCTATGTCAACACAGCACATCATCCTGGAAACACTATCCCTACCACGAAGCATTGTGGTGGCAGCATCATGCAATTGGAATGCTTCTCTGTGTCAGGATCTGGAAAATTTAAGATATAGGGCAAAATGTATACAGCAAAGTACAGAAAATCCTGGAAGAAAAGTTGCTTAAGTCTGCATGAGACGTGGGACTTGGGAGAAGATTCATCTTCGAGCCTGATGATGTACTTAAACATACAGCCAAAGCAACACTGGAAACAGACCTCTATCCCCTACACGCTTGGAGTGCCCTCCATGGTCACGTGTTTCTGACGAAACTCTGAGGATGACTTCCACTGGGTGGCAAAGTGTTTAATACATGTATTTATGTAATAAATGTAACATTGGGACACACTCTTGACATGAATATGCAATTCACATGACCCGTTTAAGGATTCAATCCAAGGCCGTAATTACAATATGTATTGAGGGGCACACGTCCCCCCAATAAATTGATATATAAATTACAAATAAAATAAAAATGCGCTATGCTACGACAGGGAACTATGCACCGCCGTCCAAAATAATCATTAGCAAATGTAAACATCATAACTAAACTTAAATTACTGTTATTATTACTACCTGTTCTAATTTTACTGCAGTTCTGCATGTAGTTTGTCCAGGTGCTGTTGCCGTACCCCAGCAGAAGCCGTTGGTCGGCTGCTGTAAGCAGGATTGCAATATCCGCGGGTTTCACGCAAATTGGTCTACTTTTCAGACAATGTCGTGGGTGAAAATTAATTGGTCCCAGGTGGCGGGTTTTTTGCTACTTCTGAACTTCACCGCGGCCGCACCATTTCTGTCTTTATATGCTGTATCGTGTGTTTCTATGCTGTTATCACAGTCAGACGTCAGTTACGGCTTCACATGCGTCTAAACCGCTTCATAAGTTTTGTTCCCGGGGTGGGGTATCACTTGTAAAATAGTCAATGTAGTGCACCAACAAAACATGAGCTAGTTTTCAGGCATTTCGGGCTGGTTTTGAGCAGTAGTTGTTTGGAAATTTTTGCTTAACCTGGCAACACTGGCTGTAAGTGCTGTTGGTAGGTACACTCAATGACGAACACTGTACTGTCTCTCTATCTCAATACTTTGAAATGTATTAATAAGTGGAAAACTAGAATGTAATATGAGTGTTACGCAGGCTATCTTCCTGTCAATTGTGGTAGTTTTAACATCAACACGTCATCTTGTGCTGGAACTGTAATTGTGGAAATAAATAATAGTTTGCTAAAAGTGTCAGTAATTGCATGGAGCGTAAACGAAGGTTTTTGGTGAAAAAGGGCCGATCAATCAACCGTCACTAACATTATCTATCATAGCAAAATTACCTGGAAAGCTAATTAGCCACACATTCACCCAGCAACCAACATTGGTGCTCATGTGCGTATTCAACTAATGGTAATGTCTTACATTAATGATTTTGTTAGATTTGTCAGAAAGCCCACGTGAAGTCTGAGTGAAGTGTCAATCATGTATTTTGCACTGCATGTGTAATTTATGCAGACAGTAGTCGTTTTCATTGATTGCATATTCATATAGTATACTGTATAGTTGTATTTGCTTACTGTATGATAAATAGCATTATTAATGTTTGTTTGATTAAAGCGCAAGCAGTTTTATTAGTCAACTTTCATTCACAGTGAGTGTCATCATGAGCAGGAGGAAGGGTGACAGTGACATTCATCTGTTTTTAGGCAGCCTCAGAAAAGAAAAGTAAGCTTAGAACAGTGAGAAAATGAGTACCAGTCAGATGATAGAAGTATACAGTAGCACAAGAGGTGAGTCAATGTTTATTGATATAATAATCATTGCCATTCAGATCAAAAATGGTTAGTAATCCATTCCTGAACACCATGGCAAGAAACAACTTGTTTACTGATAGTATTTATTTAATGTTCACTCTGGTGTGTTCAGAGTAAAGAAAGAGAGCGAGAGAGCGAGCATGAGGATGCCAGCAGGGCAGGGAGAGCAGGTGACATGGAGGTGAGTGAGAAAATGAGCAAAATTGATGACCGATCTGATATCGCCATGTTGGTGTTGTTCCGACGATATCATACTTAATGTTGGCACAATTGAGGTTAGGCTTAAACACAGGCCCCACTGAGATTAGGTTTCGGCACAGGTACCACTAAGGTTAGGTTTAGGCACAGGTGTCTCTGAGGTTAGGGTTAAGTCAAAGGGTGGGGAGCAGGGGAATATTCTGTCTTTGGACTGGGGTAACCAACTAACTACAGGTCAGCTGCAATGATGGTCCTGGAACATTAATTATGTTGTAGGAACAACACCAACATTGTGATATCAGATTGTGTGAATATTGATGGTTAAGAGTCTTATAAACATTTTAAAATTTTTTGAATGTTTTACTTGGGGGGGACCCCTAGACCCCCTGCTGATTTGGTCTCCCCCAATGTTGACTCCATGGCTACGGCCTTGATTCAATCTAGCATTTTTTTTCTAGTCGGATGCTCTAATTGCTATGCTACCAGTCACTAGTCTACCTACCACCACCTTGTTCAAGAACCATCATTTCTAGTCACTTATAAATTTTTCTGGGGACTGTATTCATCCCCTCATTTTTATTGAATCTACAGATGTCGCTCATCTAATTCCAGCGCCAAATGGGGCGGTCCGAAACGAGGCATGCCTCGTTATACTGCGGTATACTGTGACACGGGCAAAAACATAAAATAAAAAATAAGAATGGCCACCAGGGGGAATCTGTGAGAACAGTTGACACCCACCCAAAACTGTTGTTTTTGAAACAATGCAGTGTTAATTGCTTTTAAGTCAGCCTGTGTCTGTTTTTATATGGCCAGAATAAAACATTCAAATTGGCGGAATATTGTCTACTACTATCCTATTAATGTATTGCTATGTTGCTCTGTTTAATTCCATAAACTCCCAACTGTCACATATTTCTGTAAAGTAATTCAATGTTTTTTATTACACTTGTTATGGAAATTCTTGAACTAATGTACATTTGAGGAATCTCTGCTTTTCTATTACCTGGTATGTAGCTCTGGTTTTTGGTTGTGACAGACACGCCTGCATAATATCAGAGGATCACTAGGTACTCTGACCATCTGGTGATCTGCCTAGACCAATAAGGGTACCTGTCCTTTGTTCCTTAGGAATGTAGGAGAGGGGGATCAGGTATTTGCCTAGGGGGCATCACTGACTGGTATCGGCAGATTATAGGGTTACTCGTAAATCTGCCCATTGGTATAACCCATCAGAGAATCTGTTGTTTGTCCAGATGCTGTATGTCCTTTTCAGAGTTATTGAGTTAGGACATCTGTGCAGCATCTTACCACACCCCATTTTAACGGTAATAAATACTGACTGTTCATGTATCTACCTCAGAGATTCCTCAGAGGATTATTCTGTAAGCTTTTGACATGTCTCTCTATTTGCAAATAAACTGCAAATTATGCCAAGAAAATTTTGTCTCTGTACTTACTCCTTTAAGAGTTCCTGTCGATGGAATTACCATCACATACTTCGCCATGTTTTAATAAACGTTTTAATAATTGTTTTATTTTAAAGAGATTAACTGTTATTTCTGAGAACGTAAATGTAATTATAGGTTTACACACAGAGCCTAAATCTTTCCTTTTCATTAATCACAATTACTTAAACTGAAATAGGGCCTACAATTATTTGATTGGAATTATAGCTGTCGATTACAATGATTAAGTTAACAATTATGTAGGCTTATTATTGACTTTTACCAAGCGAACATTGCTTCATTGATGCTACTTTTCTGCACAAATATTTCCTGAAGACTGCATCTGTTTCTTTCAGTAAAATCTTTAAAGTAATAAGACATTTATTTTCCCACCACATTTCTATTATGGATGGGCACGGATAGTCGAATACCCGAAATGTATTTAGTATTCGAATACTTGTGTGTGTATTCAATTAACCCCCATTTTGTTTACGTATATGTATTTTTTTGGTTGAAATAAATACTTTTAAAATTCCAATAATTTTTTTTTTTTTTTTTTTTTTTTTACATATGACGATATACCATGACATTTAAAAAAAAGTATACCATTTCAAGACGTTTTTACAACATGCACTCCTTCACACGTTTGTTGTTTACGTTCCTCAATCAAAGTGGTAGTAGTGTGGCCGGGCCCAGTCAGAATGACGCAATATATACTTAGCCTACTGTTAGCAAGTGGATGAACGTCAACTAATTCAAGGGAAGATGGAATATTTACTGAATTAATGTTACCTCCGGAAAAAATATTTGGCCACAAAATGCTACGTAAAGTTCAGCGTTGGAAGTGAAAGGCGGCTGAAAGTGCAGGAAACGGTGAGTTAAGCAAATAGCATATACAGTGGATATAAAAAGTCTACACACCACTGTTAAAATGCCAGGTTCATGTGATGTAAAAGAATGAGACAAAGATAAATCATGTCAGAACTTTTTCCACCTTTAATGTGACCTACAACGTGAACAATTCAATTGAAAAACAAACTAAAATCTTTGAGGGGGAAAAATAAAAAACTCAATCTGGTTGCATAAGTGTGCACACCCTTAAACTAATACTTTGTTGAAGCACCTTTTGATTATAACATTAATCTTCTTCTGGTGAAGCCATGCTGTTGTGGATTTGGATGTGTGCTTTGGGTCATTGTCGTGCTGAAAAGGTGAACTTCCTCTTCATCTTCAGCTTTCTAATGGACGCCTGAAGGTTTTGTGCCAAAATTGCCTGGTATTTGGAACTGTTCATAATTCCCTCCACCCCGACTAAGGCCCCATTTCCAGCTGAAGAAAAACAGCCCCAAAGCATGATGCTGCCACCACCATGCTTCACTGTGGGTATGGTGTTCTTTGGGTGATGTGCAGTGTTGTTTTTGCACCAAACATACCTTTTGGAATTATGGCCCGAAAGTTCAACCTTGGTTTCATCAGACCATAACACATTTTCCCACGTGCTTTTGGGGGACTTGATGTTTGTTTTTGCAAACTTCAGCCGGGCTTGGATGTTTTTCTTTGTAAGAAAAGGCTTCCGTCTTGCCACCCTACCCGATAGCCCATTCATATGAAGAATACAGGAGATTGTTGTCACATGTAGCACACGGCCAGTACTTGCCAGAAATTCCTGCAGTTCCTTTAATGTTGCTGTAGGCCTCTTGGAAGCCTCCCTGACCAGTTTTCTTCTCGTCTTTTCATCAATTTTGGAGGGACGTCCAGTTCTTGGTAATGTCTCCGTTGTGCCATATTTTCTTCACTTGATGATGACTGTCTTCACTGTGTTCCATGGTATAGCTAATGCTTTGGAAATTCTTTTGTACCCTTCTCCTGACTGATATCTTTCAACAATGAGATCCCTCTGATGCTTTGGAAGCTCTCTGCGGACCATGGCTTTTGCTCTGAGATGCAACTAAGAAAATGTCTGGAAAATCCTACTAGAACAGCTGAACTTTTTGTGATTAATCAGAGTTACTTTAAATGATGGCAGGTGTAATGACTTCTTTTTATCATGAGTTTGAATGTGATTGGTTCATTCTGAACACAGCCACATCCCCAGTTATAAGAGGGTGTGCACTTATGCAACCAGGTTATTGTAAGGTTTTTATTTTTCATTTTTCCTCCTCGAAGATTTCAGTTTGTTTTTCAATTGAATTGTTCACATTATAGGTCAGATTAAAAGTGAAAAAAGTTCTGACATGATTTATCTTAGTCTCATTCTTTTACATCACAAAAACCTGGCATTTTAACAGGGGTGTGTAGACTTTATATCCACTGTAGCTGGCTAGCTTAGCTAACTAGCTTCTCTAGACTCTTCCGTCCAATAATCTCAATGTTGTGTGTTGATTAATATTGTCTTCTAGTTCTGCAGTTTTGCGTGTCAGCCACATGGCTTCCTCCATACACGCAGTTGCTTTTTTGTCACACGAACGGTCATTGAGCCGATGTTACATGAGAACAACACCCTGTCCTTCACGTGTTATGTAGTAGCACTCATGTGGTATCGGTAGTTTTTAAAAAGATGTATTTCGGTTAACTGAATACTATTCGAAATATAGCTGCAAGCAGCAATTAAGGGGACCAAGTAATGACAAAAGGAAACTTTTAAGCCCCTTGGAATGTATATGTTACTGTAACTAAACAATTGGCTTTACATTTCCAACTTCAATTAAAGCCACAAGCAGCATTTAGTGGGTTTCAGCATTCAGTTAGCATGAAAATTATGCAATGTGGTATGTGGGGTAAAAGACAAACTGTACACGTGTACAAACATTAACCCAATGGTGAAAGGATGTTTTTTCCTGTCCAATGGTGACCCCTTGTATTTTTTTACATACTGGTCTGGTTCATACAACACTTGAAGATCTTCATACATAGATGCCAAATGTCAAACTACATCAAGATTGGTCATTTGCTGCCATATGAGTACTGTTTTAAGTGTTTTTCAAAATAACTAAGATGGCTGAAAATCCATGATGGCGATGTTTTGGGTCTCAGTGGTAAAAATGTTCATAGTGAGGAGATACACCTAAGGACTGATTTCCAAGACTAGGTCAAAGGGATGGGTGTGGTGAACTTTCAAAAGTCCAACTTCACAGGCTTGTGCCACCAAGAGGCTGATTTGCATGTCCACTGCAGCAGAACTTGTGTTTCTTGACCCTTTACTATATTAATTTGGGTACATTTACACCATTTTAACTCAGTTATTAGTGAACTGGAACAAACATAATAGGATTTTGGCATACTGTTGAAACACTAACGATACACACTGTCAGTTGACTTTGTTTGCGGAATAGCTTAGATTATCACAACAAAACATTCTCAGCATCAGTGTAAAAGATAGTAGATGAATGTCACACTCACAGACATCTTATATAGTGAAAAGCTTAATTTTTCCTAGCTACACTATTTGAAAGGTTAAGTTAAAAATAATATTAAAAGTAGCCGAGCTAGATAATGTAGGTAATATATTAGAGAAGTTACTTCTGTACATTAATAACAATCACACCATTACCAGAATTCAGTAGTTATTTTCCAGGAATAAATTAGGGTGGAGTACCTTGCCCTAGGACACATTTGGCTCAATTGGGAATCAAACAGAACTTTACAATTACAAATTTCATTCTATCTATAGAGCCACTTGAACGCACGCACGCACGCACGCACGCACACAGAACACTCAGCATGAATCCAGGTTTGCGTGGCATTTATAAAACAAAGAATATTGTTAGTCAATTTGAAACATTTTATGGAAACCTTTATTTTAGCCATGGAATTGATCTGAAATCTAACAGGACAATAAAAGTTATACACTGGGGGCCAAAAGTTTGGAATAACTTACAAATGTTGCTGTTTTGAAAGGACATTTTTACCCTTATTCACCCACGTGGTATTCAACTGATCAAAGTATAGTCGGGACATCAATGATGTAAAAAACATTACTATTTAAGTCTTTTTGATTAAATCTACACAGGCCTCATTTCCAAAAAACATTACTCCAACACCTTATCCTTGAGTCATCATGCCAAATTGCTAATGTGGTACTAGAACATCACTTAATTATATCAAAAACAGCTAAAAGCTATTTGGTTTGATAAATTAAGCTTTATATGGTCTGTGTTTTTGAGTTGCCACAGTATGCAGTAGACTGGCATGTGTTGAGGTCAATATTAGGTCAAAAAGTGCAAAATAGAAACAGCTCACTGTAGAAACCAGTCAGTCAATCAATGTTTTGAGGAATGAAAGAAGTGGAAGGAGCAAATATACTTATTCTTTTGTTTAGTTGTACATCAGAATGTCTAATTTCAGAAATGGACACCTCACGTCCTCAGCTTCATTTAATTCCTTTCTGCCATTTGTAACCTAATACCAACCTTAACACATGCCAGTGCATTACATAGTGACAACTCAATAACACAGACAACGTTAAATTTAATTTAAATAAACCAAACAGGTTTCAGCTGGGTTTAATATAATGGAAAATTATTTTCTAGTATCAAACAAGCATTTTAGAATTATTTAAGGATGAGGTGTTGTAAAAACTTCCCTTAGTGTCTTTCAGAATTCACCTAGCAAATGTACACACTGAAAATGGAAAACACTATTACAAAGATAAAGTTAAAAAATATTTTTAAACTAGCCAAGCAACTTTGACATTTAAGTTAGTAAAATACAGGGTTGGAACTTTCGTTTTTTTAAGTGAGGGTGAAACATTTTTGTAAAGCTCCTGAATTCTAAAATTGTACACAATTGAATATCCTGCTGAGACATGGTGCGCCAAGTCATGTAGGCTGAATTACCATGACAGTGAAACATGTAGAACGTCATTACAGCGTGACAAAATGTTTTAATATTAAAGAATTTGGTAGATAACTGATAGACCCTCTGATAACTCTCCTTAAACGTCCTAATATCGGTCGTCAGTCTCTTAGATGATTTCATCTAGATTGATGCTAGAAGAGTGTTCTATAGCCTGTCTAAAAACAGCTTTGTTAGCTGTCTATAGCGTAGCTCTCCAGCACAGCACTAATCATTTAGCTAGCGAACTTCATGTAGCTCAATTAGTAAATTAGCTAGCAACAATACTGCATACAAAACAGCTGTAAGATGTTTGGTCGTTATCTGCCATCAACTTTTTTGAAACAGGAACTAGCTCGCTATATCAATGAGAGAGTATGCTTTACCTGCAATGTATGCTTTACCTGCTTGTGCACAACGAGAAATTCAGTTGCTAACTAGCTCAATCAAACACACCTCACTATGCGATATACTGCTTCGCTTCAGGAAAACTCACGCGCAAGCAGTTTCTGTTGCGAAGAAGTCTAGCTGCACATACCAGTACCTGAAACAATTATGGAACAAAGAGGCGAGATGTCAGTTTGATACCCTCTGGCTCTGAGTATGTTTCTGATGCCTTGGCCTGCCTGCCACAATTACTGCCAGGTTCTGAAGCATGTCGTCCTAATTTTTTCAACATAAAATGTGGAAGAGGGGACAATAATGCAATTTCGAAATGTGGAAGGGACAAGTCCCTACAGAAATGTCCGCCTTCATAAAATACCATTTTCAAAAATGTGGCTTTCCAATAGCTTGTTGAACAGTTTCCATTTTCAGTGTACAGGCTACATTAGATCACTTTTGACAGGAAATGTTGCAACAATTAGGCCTATTATATCTGTAAACGTTTCCAAAATATACAACAACAATTTACCAAACAGGCTAGTATCCCATTACAATACGTAGCTTCATTTGAAACATATCCACAAATTCAACAGGCCTACTTACGATTTGAATACACAATGTTGTGTCCTCTTGGAAAGCTTGTAATCTTCCGAAATACTACCTTGTAAAAGGGAGCAGGTGTAACCTAACAAACAATTTAAGCTGTCGATGGGATTGGAAGTGACAAGGTTGATTGTTAGGTAGATTGATTATTAATTGACAGGAAGTCACATGGCAAAAAACCTTACCGGCTGCAAAAGTCTTACCAAGGGAAATTAGTTAGAAAAAAGATCTGCTAAAAACATATATCTATGTGTACAATAATATATGATTTGTGTAACATTTAACAAGAAACCAACCTCACTGGACACATACTCTAGACTATTTATTTAAAAAAAAAACACAGAAACAAATACTTTAGACAAACATATTACCTGGAATACCCCCAAATATTATAGTGGGTTTTTTTTACAAGAAATGTGACAAATATTAAAATAAAGGTCTTCTTTACAAGGGGAAAATAAAATGATAAAATTGACTTATTTTGAATAATAATTTCAATAGGGTTAGAGTTTACACAGGCATTTATCATCCATAGCCTAAACCTTAAGATGGTTTGCACTGGAATATAGCTTATGGCAGCAGCAATTTCAACTGCCAAGACCAATTTACTGTTCAAGGAGATTTACAAACACTTAACATTTGCTCTTCCTAAAATAAGAGTTCCTTCAAAATAATAGTCCAATATAAAAGAATAATGCAAAACATTGAGGACTGAATGCTGCCATGCTCCCAACAACACACCATTCCCCATTGACTCACAGGCACCGCCATGGCTCCTCCCATAGCTTCAAAAATAGCCCTCCGTAACTGCTGATAGAACCACCAACTCCAACTCAACATTCTAGCAGATTCACACACCCATTACATCAGCTCTTCCTTCAAAATAAGAGTTCCATCAAAATAATAGTCCAAAATAGAGAAAGAGAATAACACAAAAGTTTGGGGACTGAATGCTGTCTATCTGGACTGAATGCTGTCTATCTTTCATATAAAACATTTAAATATCATGATCCAAAGATCCTTCACAAGCAAACAGCATGCCAATCCATTCAATGATATCAGAGTAGATGGCGTTTAGGTGATTTTACTTCATTCACTTATTGCAGTCAAATCGTTTGAGATATAAAAATTCCAAATAATTCAATTGAAGATACTGGTCCCAGGATCCTTCTCAGCAAACGGCGTACAAATCCATTCAGCGGTCACCAAAGAGATGTCCTTAAAGTGTGTATTTTACAGTTCATAAATGCTCAAAGTTGTCAGTGTTGTTGTAGCGCCCCCTTAAGGTCTATTTGGTTGATACTGCACAGGTCTATCCATGGACCTGATGTTTAGTGCTATGTTAAAGGGCGTAAGTCTAGGATATTCCTAATGGGATATACAGCCTGATAAAGTGCCACACCCATGTAAAAGTAATTATCCTATTACGCGTGCATCATTCGAGTTATTAAAATTCCAAAAAATGGAATTGAAGATACTGGTCCCAGGGTCCATCTTAGCGAACGGTGTGCAAATCCGTTCAGCAGTTTCCGAGGAGATGTCGTTAACGAGTTTTTCACAAAAGTTAAAATGGAGGCCATATTGTGATATATGAGATATCACCATTTCTTATATAACTTTTAAAGACAGTGGTCCAGTGGTCCTTTACACTGATTGTCAACCAACTCTGTTCAGCGGTTTCGGAGGAGATGTCGTTTAAGTGTGTTTTTATTAATGGCAAAATCGTGAGAAACATTGGTGATGTTTATAGCGCCCCCAAGAGGTATTTCTTTATGGGACTTTTTCTGTCCATTGCCCACAGACACATTTACGAGTATGTTTCGTTTCGTAGCTGTTTGATGTTCCATTTGGGATTAATGGACTTCTGAAGTCATAGACCAGCCCAGCTCAATTTCATTCGCTGATTCCGGCCATACTATTTGAGATATCAACTTTCCTTATAAAACTTTTAAAGATAATGGTTCACAGGTCCTTCACACCAAACGGCATGCAAATCCGTTCAGCGGTTTCCGAGGAGATGTCGTTAATGAGTTTTTCACCAAATTCAAAATGGAGGATAATCCAAGGGGCGAATTTGAAAGACCCCAGTCTTATTTGGTCAGCATGAGAAGCGGCATGTATGGAACTTGGCTGCGTGACTCTACGACATTCGGTTCATGAGATAGTCAAATGTTGAAGGTTTGAGCATGCATAAGTGCTACAGCGCCACCATGGGGTGTATAGGTTTAGTAATAGCCGAGGCCCTTCGGGTCTCTCATGGCAACAAGTATGCAAAGTTTCGTGCAAATTGAGCCACATATGGATGAGTTACGGGCCTCTGAAAATGGGCCCAGAGAAAAAGAAGAATAATAATACCAACAAAAACAATAGGGTACCTGTACCTACGGTACTTGGTCCCCTAATAATAATAATAATAATGAACCGGAACAAACACAATAGGGTTTCACCAGTGAACTGCTGACACCCTAATAATGAACCGGAACAAACACAATAGGGTTTCACCAGTGAACTGCTGAAACCCTAATAATAATAATGAACCAGAACAAACACAATAGGGTTTCACCAGTGAACTGCTGAAAATAATAATAATTATAATAATAATGAACCGGAACAAAAACAATAGGGTTTTACCACTGAACTGCTGAAACCCTAATAATAATAATAATTAACCGGAACAAACACAATAGGGTTTCACCAGTGAACTGCTGAAACCATAATGAACCAGAACAAACACAATAGGGTTTCACCAGTGAACTGCTGAAACCCTAATGAACCGGATCAAACACAATAGGGTTTCACCAGTGAACTGCTGAAACCCTAATAATAATGAACCGGAACAAACACAATACCGGAAACAAACGTTTCAGTAGTTCACCAGTGAACTGCTGAAACCCTAATGAACCAGAACAAACACAATAGGGTTTCACCAGTGAACTGCTGAAACCCTAATAATAATGAACCGGAAAAAACACAATAGGGTTTCACCAGTGAACTGCTGAAAGCCTAATAATTATAATAATAATGAACCGGAACAAACACAATAGGGTTTCCCCAGTGAACTGCTGAAACCCTAATAATAATGCTAACAAAAACAATAGGGTTTCACCAGTGAACTGCTGAAACCCTAATAACGCTAACAAAAACAATAGGGTTTCACCAGTGAACTGCTGAAACCCTAACAAGCCTGATATTCTTGTTTTCAATTATTCAGATTTTTCTCTATGCAAAGGCAACTCTAAGGGGGTATTTTGGTTTATGGCGCAAAGCCCCAGACACTTTACTTACTAATCTCCTAGTGCAGTGGTTCCCAACCCTTTCCTGGGGACCCCCCAGCCATTCCAGCTATTAGATGTATTCCAGAGCTAGCACAACTCAATCAACTTAACTAATTAACAAGCCCTTATCTGTTGAATCAGGTGAGCTAGTTCAGGTCTAAAACTAAACTGTGAGATGGCTGGAGTGTCCCCAGGAGAGGGTTGGGAACCTATCGGTATTCCCAACACCACAGAAACAGGGTGGTGACAGCATATATGAACAGGCAGGGGGGCTTCAAATCCCTCTGACTGACTACTCGGGCCCTCAGATTCCATTTCCTACATTGGATAAGATCCAGCCCACACTTGACAGGGTACTCGTGGAGGGTCTATTTCTGACTATTCTGGCTACCTGTAGCCCAACAAACACAGGCAGGTTGGGCTTCCACATCTGGCTTGCTAAATACGGTGCACACCCACACCAGTAGTAGGAGTGTAGAGGAATTTTGGGCAAGTTTAAAAAGGTAGACTGGAGGATTTTTGTGCTGTGGTTAGATGGGCATCAACTCACACTTGGTGTGGTTTCATTGCATCAATGTCATGGCTCCAACCCTAGCTCGCAGTGTGCTGTCGGTTAGAAGAGGAGAGGGTGAATAGATAGTATACATGTTTTACCTCACCCTAAGGAGCTGAATGACTTCGTGCAAAGCAGTTGTCTTTGGTAAGCTATCCTCTAGGAGCAAGATTGTATTTCCTTGTGATTATGTGTTTTACAAAATAGCTAAATAAAAGGAATTTTTAGATTATGGATTATATATGCATATGTAAAGCAGCCAGCAGCAGCACCCTGCATCCCACCACTTGCCTCTAAAGCTAAGGAGGGTTGGTTACATTCTAATTGGCTTCATCCCTTATTCTCGCCTCCTTTAACAAAAACTACAGTATTAATTATAATTGATAATGTAACCCCTTCACTGGCTCAGATAGACCACATACTACAGTTAGTGAAAATGGAACATCACAGTAACAGTGGCGTTTCTAGAAAACTTTACATGGGGTGGCAAGTTGAAATTCTAGGGAGGCATATCACCCTTCACTTTCTGCTTCCTGCTTGTTAGTCGCATAACGCAACTCTCTTGCTTCTTGCCTTTCGCCAACGTTTTTATCTTTTCTTACTTTATAATTTCCTTTTAATCTTCTTTTAATCTTTTACCTTTGTTTAATTTTTGTTCTATGTTTGTTTTAATCATATAATAAATTACAATTTCATGTAATTTTTCAAAGAGGACCACAACATAGTTCTTTAGTATTTTTGATTGATTTTTTATGATGGAGGAGCTAAGAGGAACGGATCAACCGCTTGGAAGATTTAGTCATCCGAGCGCTCCTCCGGTCGGACTATGGGTCCTGTCCGGAAGGTGATTCAACAAATGCTAATGCTAACATAGAACAACAGGCTAACCTAAGGCTAGAGAGATCAAAAGATTTCCCTATGCTTGACAGAATGCAGTCAAAACTGGTGAACAGAACAGAGCAATTTTAGAGGGAACGACTGAATAAGACGATAACGCAGCTTGAAATACGTGAGAGTGAACAATACATTGACTCTGTAGCAGCTACTCTAGGGGTCGAGCTACCAAACGCTAACAGACAGACACAGATTGGTATACAAGGGATTACATCAAATCTAGAGCATTCCGTCACAGACCTGGTGGACACGCTCCCCTGGACGTGTGCTAATGCCACTGAATTAACCGCAGAGACTTTCAAACCTGCCTTCCCCAATGACACATCTTACTGACACAGCACCGGGGCTAGGCCGAAGGCATCACCTCCAGCCAGGACTTGGTCTGACGTTTTACGCCGCAGAGGCATATCCAGCAAGAAATCAAATAAGAGAGCACCAACGCTTAATCCACCACCTGAACTCTCACTGCAAAACAGGTATGATCCACTGACTCAGAACGAAATGTGTGTAAATTAACCTAGGGAAGCTAACCACAACACTAGCATTAAGGCTAACCAAAACCCAAGAAATAGCCCTAAAACCACTGATAGAACGAGGGCAAGAAGAAATGATGTCAACTCCACATTTGATAAACCAGATACTAACTTGATTGGGGACAATATAACCAAGCATATCAGAATGGTAAAGACTGAAAACTTAACCATGGGTGACACATCGGTCAGAGAGCTAACAGAAATGTTGCCAGTTATTCTCTCTACACATCCAAGCAACATGCGGATTATTATCCACACTGGGTTTTTTGACATTCTACGAAGGAAAAAAGTCCTGAAAAAATATTTTTCTATGCTACTGGATAAAATAAGCAGCTTTCAACTGCAACATGTATTCACACTGCGCCAAATACCCTTGTTTCGTAGTCCTAGTTATCTTTACACCTCTTACGAATGTTGCCAATTCCAGGCCAGTGGTGAGAACTACATCTCAGGCCCCATTCCAACCTTGGGGAAAGGAATTGAATCTTTTAGCAGACTTCTTGGGCTGAATACGTGGCTGACATCGGCATGCCTCAACCACAGGATTAAGTTTATTGACAATTTCAATATCTTTTGGAACTGTAAAGACCGCTTTAGACCTTATGGGGTTCATCCAAACATGGGATGCCGGCTGCTTGGTGCCAACATACGTCACGCTCTTGGAATGCCATTTCCAAACAAGATAAGCATGAAGGACAGTACTCATAGGCAGAGTGTCAAGGAACTGTTGAGGACACCTAGTGGTGAAATGTTTTATGGTAGGAACCTAAATTCAAATAGGAACCTTAATTAAAGGAAAATATGTTTTAGGGACTTTATTGAGAAAGGGACAGTAACTCTGTAGCACTTCGCCACAGAGATTCTATGTTATCTTCTGTCATCTATTATGCTCTTGTCCTCAAGTAGGCATCATCTGTAAGTAAATGCACTTAGCTTAAGTTCATGTTTGTTAGTGATGTTTTATGTTTATGAAAACAGTAATTTAGTTAAAACTTGTAACGAGAGTAATACTTATTACCACGTTCAGTTGCTAAGCTTAGAGGCTTCAGTTGAGTGTATTGTATAAAGATATCATGTAACATGTATTTACGTGCATTTATTTTCTGTATTTCAGTTTTACACTTTTAATACATAAACAACCAGATGAAGCTGCAATTTGTCTTGGGGGTTCTTGCGTGAAAGAGTTTAACTGGCTGTATAACTACGCTCAAGACGCATGCTTAGTGAAGACAGTACACAGAGTATCCACCCCCCCTCACCTGACCCTCTGACTAAAATCACTCAATGCTTCCAGAAGTTGTCCTTGTCACAAACGGGGGCGCAACAACTCCCACCCCCCCTCCACCACACTCACCCTCTCCACCTCCACCACACTCACCTTTTCCTCCTCCACCACACACTCCCTCTCCCCCTCTACCACCCCCCCCCCACCACACTCATCTATCAGGGAGCTAGGTCTACCCAAAGAGAGCAGAGTGTGAAAATAGCAATGCCGACTCTTTTGAGTACAAGCTAGGACCCGCTATCTCTATTCCTGTGTTGATTAGAAATAGAAGAAATTGAGTGCATGCAACTTATAAAGTAAACCTGTCTAATCTGTTAACTGTAACACGTCAACCTACTAGTCCAGGAAACCCTATTATATCTATTGAGCTGGCTATTGGTCAATGACATTATAATATCCTACAACCCAGATTTTGTTTCCCACTGAAACGTGGCTAACAGAAGATTGTAGTGCTACTGTTCTTAACGAGACAGCACCCGAAAAACTGTTATATGAATACGTGTCAAAATGGTAGGAAAGGAGGAGCTGTGGCTGCCCTATTCAAAGATACATTCCAATGCAAAGAAAATACACTAGGTAATTTTATTTCTTTTGAACATCTCTGTTTTACATTGAAGGGTGCCCCCAAAATTTTGTTTTTAACCATTTAAGGACCTCCACGATATTCTGCAAATTTTATTGATGATTTTGATGAACTTCTCTCGGTTATATCAGTTGATTATAACTTGTTTATTATTACGGGGGATTTTAACATCCACATAGATAATAGTACGGACAATAATGCCAAAGAACTTTTTGCACTACTTGACACTTTTGATCTCACTCAACATGTGAAAGAGCATACACACACTCGAGGCCACATTCTAGATCTGGTTATCTCTTAAGGTCTCGATATTTCCTCTGTCATGGTTAAAGACTTGGCCCTGTCTGATCATTTCTGTGTCTTTTTTGAATCACCGATCACCCCGGATGTTCAAGTAAACTCTGTTTCGGTGAAGAAAAGGTACATTAATGAAAATACTATTGCTCAGTTTATGGAAGCCATAGCTATCTCTCCAACAATAAGTGCTGAGTCAGTTGATGTACTCCTGGATAATTTTAATGCTAAAATATTGAATGTCATGGATCGTATTGCACCGATAAAGGTAAAGAAAACTATGAGCAAACAGAAAACACCATGGAGAACCACTATGATGGTTAGCGCCCTGCAAAGGGAATGTAGGAAAGCTGAATGTAAGTGGAGGAAAACTAAACATCTAATCCACTATGACATCTATAAACAAAGACTTGGTAGCTTCAACTATGAGTTATGCAGGGCTAGACAGCAACATTTTTCGGGAATGATCAACAAGAAAATCAACAATACCCGCACTCTATTTACCATGGTCGACAAGCTTACAAACCCCCTAAAGCAGATATCATCAGAACTCATGTCCACTGTGAAATGTAATGAATATGCGTCTTTCTTTAGTGAAAAAATTAAAAGTATTAGACGGACCATCAGAACTACACAGTCTAACAATGACACTGTATCATCACCACGACCACCAAGACATAACTTGGTTGTTATGTCACAATTTAATGCAATTGATCAAAAATCCCTAAAAGAAACAGTTCCACATCCTAAGGCTTCCACGTTTTCTCGATACACTGCCATCTGACTTTTTTAAAACAATTTTTAACTCTATAACTATGGATCTACAGCAAATAGTTAATAGCTCTCTGCAATCAGGGATTTTCCCAACGTCTCTAAAAACAGCTGCCATTAAGCCCCTATTAAAAAAGAAAACACTGGATGCATCTATAATGAACAATTATAGACCTGTATCAAATCTCCCTTTTATAGCCAAAATCATTGAGAAGGTTGTCTTCAATAAACTCAGCAATTTTATGAACTCAAGCGGTGTCTTAGACAAATTTCAGTCAGGCTTCCGACCTCACCACAGTACTGAAATGGTCCTGATAAAAGTTTTAAATGATATATGGCTGAATACGGATTTGGATAAAATAACAGTTCTGGTTCTATTAGATCTCAGTGCAGCATTTGACACTGTAGCTCATAGAACACTTCTAGATAGGCTGGAAAATTGGGTAGGACTCTCCGGGACAGTCCTTAATTGGTTCATATCTTATCTAGATGGCCGGAGTTACTTTGTCACCATTGGTAATCATGAATCTGATAGGGTGGCTATGACATGCTAAGTTCCCTAGGGATCAGTTCTCAGACTGCCTCTTTTCCAAATCTATATGCTACCTCTGGGCCAAATTATACATAACAACAACATTAACTACCATAGCTATGCAGATGATACTCAAATATACAGCTCCGGAAAAAATTAAGAGACCACTGCACCTTTTTCTTTCCTTTCCAAAAAAGTAAAGAAGGAAGGTTTTGAGTGAGGAACAGCGTTGAATTTGCAGTGGTCTCTTAATTTTTTACCCTTCTCTTCCTCACTCAAAACCTTCCTTTTCAACTTTTTTGGAAAGGAAAGAATAAGGTGCAGTGGTCTCTTAATTGTTTCCGGAGCTGTATATGGCTCTCAAACCGTATGACAACAGCTCAATAAGACTCACTGTGTCACTGTATAGAGGACATAAATACCTGGATGAACCAAAATTGTCTACAATTAAACCAAGATAAAACAGAGATTATTGTGTGTGGCAACAAAAATAAAGGAACTAGTATTAGTAAAGAGCTGGATTCTCGGGCCCTAAAAACCAGGGAACAAGTGCATAATCTTGGTGTTCTGATAGATACACAATTCACCGCCATATCAAAGCGGTCAACAAAACAGCATTCTATCATCTTAAGAATATAGCCAGAATCAAAGGCTTGGTGTCCCAAAAAGACCAAGAGAAGCTGATCCATGCTTTTATCTGTAGTAGGATTGACTGTAATGGCCTCTTAACTGGACTCCCCAAAAAGACTGTAAAACAGCTGCAGCTCATTCAGAATGCTGCTGCTAGAATGTTAACCAGGACCAAGTGAACAGAGCACATCACTCCGGTTTTTAAATCTTTGCATTGACATCCAGTCAGTTACAGAATAGATTTTAAAGTGGTGCTTCTAGTTTATAAATCACTGAATACATTTCTGATATGTTTGAAGAATATAAACTGAGCAGGGCTCTTAGATCCATGAACACAGGTCAGCTAGTAGTGCCTAGAGTCCAAACTAAACATGGCCAAGCTGCGTTTAGCAGTTATGCTGCCCACAACTGGAATAAACTACCAGAAGATCTTAGACGTGCCCCAAACATATCAATTTTTAAATCCAGGTAAAAAAAGCTTCTCTTTTCACGCGCCTGTGACTAAGCGCTTAAACTTAACCACACTGTTTAGCCTTACAGCTTTTATAGCTTCCTATGTTTTTATCCAGTTTTTATTCTATTTCTATTTTCTTATTCTATGTTTTATTATTATGATGTTGTTTTGATGTTTTCATTTGAGTATTTGTTTTTATGCTTTTGTATTTTTATATTTTTTCTTTTTCTTTGTGAAGCACATTGAATTGCTTCTATGTATGAATTGTGATATATATGTCAGGAGCACAGATGAGGATCCAAGCGCGGACTGGGAAGGGGTGGGGAAGAGACAGGCAGATGTTTGAACGGGAGCGGCGGCGGAGGAGGCAGAGGGAGTGCTCAGCCGGTTCTGAATGGCTGAGACGTTGACTGAAAGAGCCTGTAAGGAGCTCATTATCTCCTGGAGCGCCGATTTGTGTTGGCCCAAGACGGCGCCCTGGGAAGAGACAGCCTGACGTATAGCGTCCAGATCCGCTGGATCCATTGTGGCCAGATCAATTCTGTCAGGAGCACAGGTGAGGATCCAAGCGCGGACTGAGAAGGAGTGGGGAAGAGACAGGCAGAACGGACGGGGACGGAAGGTGAGGCGTCTCACGTACCGGCGGCGAAGGTACAGACGAGCAGCAGGCAGAGTAGTCGGGGACGGGCAAATGGTCGGTAAATGAGCGGGCGGCAGGAGTACAGTCAGGGAGCGGGCAGAGTAGTCGGGGACAGGCGAGAGATCAGAATTCCGGTGGCGAACAGATGTACAGGCAGGACTCAGACAGAATAGTCGGGAACGGGCCATCAGTCGGAACACGGGAAGGCAGAACGAGAGTCTGGTAATCGCGAGATGTGGCATGTAAACATGAACTATTGATCTGGCAGGGAAGAAGTGGCAGGGAGTTGTACTTGTATAGCGTGGTGATGAGGTGAGTGGAGACGGGTGCGTGAGTGGTGATTGATGACAGGTGCTTGAACAGGTGCGTACTGGAAACTCAGGAGTGCAGGCACCCTCTTCTGCGCTTGCGGAGGCGGGGACGTGACAGTACACCCCCCCCCGACGGACGCCCCCAGGCGGCCCACCCGGAGCCCCCGGCCGCCGGCGATGGTAGGCGCGGATCACGGACGGATCCAGGATTTGGTGACGGGAAATCCAGCAGCTCTCTTCGGGACCATAGCCCTCCCAGTCCACAAGGTACTGAAAACCGCGACCCCGACGCCGAAAGTCCAGGATCCGACGGACGGTAAACGCAGGACCCCCATCAATGATCCGTGGAGGGGGTGGCCGAGGAGGAGGAGGGAGGAGCGGGCTGTGACGCACGGGCTTGATGCAGGACACGTGGAAGGAGGGATGAACCTTGAGAGAGGGGGGCAGCTTGAGACGGACGACAGCAGGGTTGATGATCCTGTCGATGGTGAAGGGGCCGATAAACCTGGGGGATAGCTTGCGGGAGTCGGTGCGCAAAGGGAGGTCTTTGGTAGACAGCCAAACCCTATCCCCCACCGCGTAAGAGGGAGCCAACACCCGGTGCCGGTTAGCCTGTGCGCGGTACAACCCGGAGGACCGAAGCAGGGCGGCTCTGGCGCGGTGCCAGGTCCGATGGCATCGTCGTACGTGGGCCTGAACGGATGGCACCGCCAGGTCCCTCTCCTGGGATGGGAACAGTGGGGGCTGGTATCCAAACAGGCACTGGAAAGGGGACATGCCCGTTGCGGATGTGGGAAGGGTGTTGTGGGCATATTCAACCCACGGAAGCTGGGAGGACCAGGTGGCGGGGTTGGAGGACACCAGGCAACGGAGAGAGGATCCTAACGTCTGATTGGCCCTCTCGGCCTGGCCGTTGGTTTGCGGATGAAAACCGGAGGAGAGACTAACGGTGGCGCCAATGGCACGACAAAAGGACCTCCAAACTGCGGACGTGAACTGCGGTCCGTGGTCGGAGACCAGGTCGAGGGGCAACCCGAAAACGCAAAACTCTTCCCTGACCAGGATCGCCACCATCTCCTTAGCCGAGGGGAGTTTGGGTAAGGGAATGAAGCGGGTGTATTTACTAAACCTGTCCACGACGGTGAGGACCACAGTGTTGCCGTCGGAACAGGACAGACCGGTTACGAAATCTAAAGACAGATGGGACCAGGGGCGACGAGGAACAGGTAAGGGATGCAGAAGCCCGGAGCTGGGCCGGTTAGACTGCTTGTTCTGGGCACAAGTGGGGCAGGCAGCAATGTAGGCTTGCGCGTCATTGCGCATAGAGGGCCACCAGAACCGTCTGCTGAGGAAAGCCATGGTGCGGGCCAGGCCGGGATGGCAGGTGAGCTTGGAGGCGTGGGCCCAGGCCAGTACCTCCGACCTAGCAGGTTCGTGGACAAAGAGGCACCCGGGAGGTCCGTTTCCAGGACTGAGAAGAGATATCTTCACCGTTTCTTCGACTCTCCAAAGCGCAGCGCCTATTACGCACTGCCTCGGCAGGATTGCGTCGGGTCGGGCGCATGGTTCCTCTCCTTTGGTGAAGACACGGGATAGGGCATCCGGCCTACCGTTTCTTGAGCCAGGTCGGTATGTAAGGGTGAAGTCGAACCGTGAAAAGAAGAGGGCCCATCTCACCTGGTGGGGATTGAGACGCTTAGCAGACCGGATGTATTCGAGATTACGGTGATCCATCCAAACGAGAAATGACAACTCCGCACCCTCAAGCCAATGCCGCCATTCCTCCAGTGCAAGCTTGACGGCCAGTAGTTCTCGATTGCCGACATCGTAGTTGGCCTCGGCTTGTAACAGCCGGCGGGATAAGAAGGCGCAGGGATGGAGCTTGCCGTCTATAGCGCGTTGGGACAGCACTGCCCCGACCCCAACGTCCGAGGCGTCCACCTCGACCACGAACTGCCGTAATGGATCGGGTTGGGAGAGGACGGGTGCCGAGGTGAAACGGGCTTTGAGGTCCCGGAATGCTTCCTCCGCCGCCGGGGTCCAGGCAAACGGCTTGACGCAGGACGTAAGGGTGGTCAATGGCGCAGCTATCCGGCTATAGTTCCTAATGAACCGCCTGTAAAAGTTAGCGAAGCCCAGAAACCTCTGAAGATCCTTCCGCGAGCACGGGGTTGGCCATCCGACTACTGCCTCCACTTTAGAAGGGTCCATCCGAACCACCCCTTCAGACACGATATACCCCAGAAAGGAGACGGTTGAGGCGTGGAACCCGCATTTCTCCGCTTTTACATATAAGCGGTGTTCCAGGAGGCGATGAAGGACCTGTCGGACGTGCTGGTAATGTTCGGTTAGGTCTCTGGAGAAGATCAGGATGTCGTTGAGGTATACGAATGCGAATCGACCTATCATATCGCCCAGCACGTCATTAATAAAATTCTAAAAAACCGCTGGCGCGTTGGTGAGGCCGAACGGCATCACCAGATATTCGAAATGCCCCATAGGGGTGTTGAACCCGGTTAGCCACTCGTCCCCCTCCCTTATCCTGACGAGGTGGTAAGCGTTGCGGAGGTCTAATTTGGTGAAAACGGAGGCGCCCTGTAGGGAGTCGAACGCGGAATTCATCAAAGGGAGGGGGTATTTATTCTTAAAAGTAATGTTATTAAGACCACGGTAATCGATACAAGGGCGGAGGGATCCATCCTTCTTGCCAACAAAGAAGAAACCCGCTGCCAGAGGGGAGGATGAAGGACGAATGCAACCAGAGTCCAGGGATTCCCTAATGTACTTTTCCATGGCCTCCCTCTCCGGTTTGGAGAGGCTATATAGACGCCCCTTGGGAAAAGAGGAGCCGGGGAGCAGTTCGATGGCGCAGTCGTAAGGTCTGTATGGGGGGAGCGAGAGCGCACAGCGTTTACTGAAAACTTCCCCGATGTCGTGGTAGACAGAAGGCACACCGGTCATGTCAGGTGGCTGAGGGCTAGTGTTTTGATCACGTACTGGCGGTGGGCAGGCCGCTCTCAGACAGTCCACGTGGCAGTTCGGGCTCCACTTGAGTATCCTGCCCGCGGTCCAGTCGATGGCAGGATTATGCCTGACCAACCATGGGTATCCCAGGACCAACGGAATGTGGGGAGTGCTAGTGAGCAACAGACGGATGGTCTCTGAGTGATTGCCTGACATAGACAGTTGGACGGCCTCAGTCCGGGAAGTGACCCTGGCCAGGCGTCGACCGTCCAGAGCCACGGCTTCAATGGCCTCCGTGAGCGGTTCAGCGGAGAGCCCAAGCTGGGCGGCCAACGACGAGTCCAAGAAACTGTCGTCGGCACCGGAGTCGATCAGGGCCTGTATTTTGAGTCGCTGACCGTTGTGGCAAAGGGTGGCACAGAAGGGGTGTCGGGGACAGGAGACATCGGTAGTTGGGCTCGTTCGTCGTTCCCCAGAGACTAAAGAGCCCGTCCGTTTCCCTTCTTCTGAGGGCAGGAAGCGATGAAATGGCCAGGGCGGTAAACAGTATAGGCAAATGTTGGTCTCCCGTCTGCGCAGGCGTTCCTCCCGGTCCAGACGGTAACGTCCCACCTGCATTGGCTCGGGGTCCGGGACTCCCGAGCCGCCCTCTGCTCCTCGAGGGGTGAACGATGTTGGGTTCAGGGGTGTGGTTATGGACACTGGCGGAGCGGTAGGAACTGGTGAGGAGTTCGGCCCAGGTTGTCTTGCCCTCCTGCGCTCTCGCGCACGGTTATCCATCCGAACCGTCAGAGCTATCAAACCATCTAGATCCTCAGGTTCCGGGTAGGAAACCAGCTCATCCTTGAGGTGTTCGTTTAGCCCATTGATGAACGCGGCTTGCAGGGCCTCGCCGTTCCACCCACTCTCCGCCGTCAGGGTGCGGAACTCAATCGTGTATTCGGCGACACTGCGCCGTCCCTGGCGCAGGGTGAACATCCGAGCCGGGGCATCCTTTCCCCGAACCGGGTGGTCGAACAACCTCCGCATCTCACTAGTGAAGGCGTCGTAAGACCGGGTTGCTGGATACTGACGTTCCCAAAGGGCCGAGGCCCACTCCAGGGCAGGTCCACGGAGTAGCCCAATAAGGTAAGCTATCCTGGCGCCGTCTGTGGCGTAGGTCCTCGGTTGCTGGGTGAATACGAGTCCCCACTGTAGCAGAAACGAGCGACACAAACCCAAATCGCCGTCATATCTCTCGGGGGTGGGAACCCAGGGCTCGCGATCCACGGGGTGCACGGAACGAGGTTCAGGCGGAGTCGGTGAAGGAGTTTGAACGAGAGCGGCGGCGGAGGAGGCAGAGGGAGCGCTCAGCCGGTTCTGAATGGCAGAGACGTTGACTGAAAGAGCCTATAAGGAGCTCATTATCTCCTGGAGTGCCGACTTGTGTTGGCCCAAGACGGCGCCCTGGGAAGAGACAGCCTGACGTATAGCGTCCAGATCCGCTTGATCCATTGTGGCCAGATCAATTCTGTCAGGAGCACAGGTGAGGATCCAAGCGCAGACTGGGAAGGAGTGGGGAAGAGACAGGCAGAACGGACGGGGACGGAAGGTGAGGCGTCTCACGTACCGGCGGCGAAGGTACAGACGAGCAGCAGGCAGAGTAGTCGGGGACGGGCAAATGGTCGGTAAATGAACGGGCGGCAGAAGTACAGTCAGGGAGCGGGCAGAGTAGACGGGGACAGGTGAGAGATCAGAATTTCGGCGGCGGACAGATGTACAGGCAGGACTCAGGCAGAATAGTCGGGAACGGGCGATCGGTCGGAACACGGGAAGGCAGGACGAGAGTCTGGTAAGCGCGAGATGTGGCATGTAAACATGAACCATTGATCTGGTAGGGAAGAAGTGGCAGGGAGTTGTACTTGTATAGCGTGGTGATGAGGTGAGTGGAGATGGGTGCGTGAGTGGTGATTGATGACAGGTGTGGGAACAGGTGCGTACTGGAAACTCAGGAGTGCGGGCGCCCTCTTCTGTGCGCTCGCGGAGGCGGGGACGTGACAATATAAATAAACTTGCTTGCTATTGTTTGGTAATAAATATTGTTTAGGTTATAAATAGAGTAGCAGTTGAATATACTAACAACATTTAAATTACAACTGTTAATCACATATGACCACACATCACATTTTGTTGATGTTATAGAGACATCCAGAGATGTCTAATTTAGAATAATTGTAGATAAACCTTAACTTTCTCCGCAGATGAAATTAACAATTTAATTATCCATAGCAAGCTACATCAACAATGTTCAATGCCTCTTTGGTAGCTAGCTATCAGGACAAGCATTACATGGCAATAGTGGCAAGCTACTTCATCTGCAAATTTGCTAGCTCTCAAACTTTTCCAATAATATTGATGATTGTATTACATTAGCTATCTAAACTATGATAAATGGCTGCTGTTAATGCAACATTGAGATTACATTTTGTATCATATATTTAGTAAACATGTAGCAGTACCTTCTTTCTTAACTGCTAGGCTAGTCTAGTGAGGTCCTGATTACTCAGTATCATAGACCGATGGCCGGTGTTTTCACTGGAAGGGAGGGGGAGCAGCACAGTGACAGGAGAAGGCGGACTCCGGGACTCAACCATTTTAAGGGGGGACTCCGCTTTGTAATGGGTTACCATAGACACTAACAACGAAAGTAGAAAAAATATAATACTATTCAATAAAATTAAATATATTATAGCAGACACTACTGACAACTGGGGTGGCAAGACATTTTTTAGGGTGGCAGCTGCCACCCCTTGCCACCCCGGTGTTTCACCAGTGCACAGAAATGATTACTTGTATGATTATCTCACTAGGAAAAAAAACTACCAGAGGCCCAGGATATACTACACAGATAGAATGTATTAACACTAGGACTGCCAAATGCCTACGTGAATTGGCGTTTGAGTCTTTCCTCAATAGGCGTATGTTACATTGTTCTATTGTCAGAATTCTAAACTCACAAAAGGAAAACTATTTAGAGACTATTTACCTGTTTTTTTACCCTGTTTTCAGACTTAAATTGCCAATAGCCCATGGCACTTAGCATTGGTACCAAAATGGTACCCAGGCGCTAATCACCCCTCACTGAATGCATGACGTCAGTGGATGAATGCGCCATACTCCCAGATGAATAATAGAGCCTTGGTTGAATTTGAATGAACTTCCAAATGAAATAAAAGATTTCCATGACCATTCAACAATTTAATTAGGCTATTAGTGAAACATAATACAAACGATATAGGCTACTTGACAATTCAACGTATGTATCACACCGTTTTTCAATAGGAGATTCAGCATTCTTGTGTAGGCTAATTAATCAAATGTAAATCTAAAATGTAAACCTAAATAATTATTCACAAAATGAAATAAAAGACATTCTTTAGTAATCACCAATACAACAAACTTATTACACTGTTACTGTTTTTATATTAAGAGAGAAAGAGAAACTAAATCGCACACACATCCTATCATCTCTCTTTGAATTTTCTCTACTTATTTTACCGAAGATTAATATTCTACAAATCAATTAGGCTTAATAATTATTCACAAAATTAAATACGAACGATATTCTTTACCAGTAGAGCTTTGCATTGGCGTTGAAATAAACTCGATAGTCCCACTAGAAACCCTCGGGATAGACCTGCAAAGACGCGCCGTTCACATAGCATATTCATATTGGACCTCGTCTTTTTCTAATAACACTTGGTTTTTTGATAACTTACTCATGTCAACTATAGATTGGCTGTGTAATTTAATTTTTTTTTACATTTGTAGGGCCTAATAAACAAATGAAAATACTATAGCCTGTGCTCTTAGAAATAATTGTTCTATGTATTCTTTTTTAGTTGTTTTTTTTTCGCCTGATAAGACCTTCAATACAAACACATTCTTGTATATTTTCAAATTCATTAACCATTTAAAATAAACAAATTCTGTAATTCATTATTTTTGCCGGTCCGCGTAAGCTGAGCCAGCCAAGAAGAGCGAATGTCTCTTACTGAGTCAGTGAGTGACTGACTGACTGAGTAACCCTTGTTAAATAGCGTAGTTGTTAGAGAAATGGACCTGCAAACTATAGGTCCCGCGTTCGTATCTCCTCACAGTCAAAACAAAGTATGTGTTATGAATTATTCCTTATAGACGAAAACTTCGCTGGCTGTAACCTTCAGTATCTACATTATAGTAAGCCTGAAATAAAACAGTTTACGGTTATATTGCGACTGTTCCTGGCATGGAAAAGTTCATCTTCAGTCTCGATAGAAATTGCTCAATTCTCATGACTATTCCTAGGAAGTTAGTAGATACTAGTAAGCGTATTACTGGCTAATAAGCTGTTAAAATGGCCAGTGGCAAAAGCCATACATTTCATAGAGTCTATTTGTGGTGGAGGTAAAATTAATAAGAAACGTTAGTCAGTTTAACACAATGCTCAATGGTGTCTAGCGACTGATGAAACGTTTAGTGCCGTGGCATACTGGTTAAAGACAGTGCCTCTCATGTGGAACACTTGTTTGAATCTAGTGAGAACAACGACTTTTATTAATTTTAATTGCGGGCCGCAGTAAAACTGTTTATGGTTATATTACGACTATTTCTTGTGGATTTTTGAAGTACGCACCCGGGCATGCTTTTTGGGTCAGGATAGACAGAAACTTAGCTGGCTACAACATTCAGGGTAAGCCTAAACTAAAATTGCGACTATTTCTGGTAGATTCCACGATTCTCTCGTCTTTTCACTTGATGAAAAAGTTATCGTCACCTTTATTGATAGTTATTTTGTATCAATGTAATTCACGAATGAAAGAAAAAAGTATGTTGTAATGCCATGAAATAAAATAGCTTTGGCAGTGTAAAGTTCAGTCTCGCTAGCAATTGCTCAATTATTATGACTATTCCAGTAAGTTAGTAGACACTGGTAAAGCCTATTACTGGCTAATACACTGTTAAAATGGCCAGTGGCAAACGCCGTACAGTTAATAGACGCTTGTGGTAGAGGTAAAATTAGTAAGAAACTTTAGTCAGTGTAACACAATGCTTAATGGTGTCTAGCCAGTGGGCAAGTGTGTTGTGCTGTGGCGTAGTGGTTAAAGACAGTGCCTCTCATGCGGAAGAACCAGGTTTGAATCCGGTGAGGGCAACAGTATTTATTAATTTTAATTGCGGGCCGGCTGAACTAGGCTTGCCTGGTTCCTTTTCTGGTTTAGACTATTCTAGTGTATATAGTTTGATGACAACCTAGTAGACAGGGGCAGAGCTACGTGGTGGCCTGGGGTAGCCACCCCCCCCCCCCTCTGTAAAAGCTTGGCCACCCCTGTTGCCCCCCTCCCCGGGAAAGCTTGACAGCGGGAGAATTCAAAGACTTTGTGACAGCCTTTGTGACTCAGTGACGGAAGACTAATTAATGACCGTACATCTATACAAAACCAACTCCACAACAAGAGGATATATCGATTCTATCTAGCTACGGGTCAGTTAGATTCTTGTCTTTGCATTAATGTACAGGTGAAGCTCCAGTGCAACCACACTTAAAGCAGTTCCCAAGAGTCTTCAGGGAGATCAAAAGAGGGGCTTCAAGAGTGAATGTTATGCAATCCATCCCTGCTATCAGCTATACTTGTAGGCATTTTAGCCTACCTGGCCAGATGGAATCATCTTTTACAACTTCAGGTTTCAAAAACTGGAAAAAATCTACATATAAATATGGAGGTTTTGCTGCACATAGCAGATCAGAGCATCAAAAGGATGCAGTCCTCGCATGGAAAGAATATCAAATGCTAGAAAAAAAAAGGTGTCCCTAATGGGGAATGTAAATAAAGAGTACAACAAAATAGTTAAAGAGAACAGAGAGTACATAAAAACGATCGCTGAAGTGGTAATGTACATGGCAACTCAGAATATTGCCCAGAGAGGACATAATGTATGCATGGACTCAGACAGGAAAGGGAACTTCTTGGGTATAATGGAGTTAATAGCAAAATGTCTGGAAAACATGTCTGGAAGACTGTTTTGAGTGCTGCTGAGCAATGTCATATTTGTACACAAATTGCTCCGAAACGAAAAAGAAAACTGAGCTGGAGGGACACAATGTTCTGTCCACTGTAGGCAGCCAAGCAACAGACAACACCAAAGACGATTTCAGAACAGGGATCTTCTACCCGGTTTTAGACAGGATGCTCAATGAGCTTAGAGATAGATTTTCAGAACAAAACTGTAGCATGATGAGGGGGATACAAGCTCTAAACCCAACCAGTAAAACCTGTGACAAGGATAACCTACTTGAATTGGCCAAACTATATGGATGTGATCTTGAAGACCTTGTAAATGAGCTGTACCAAGTCGAGAGAATTTTGGATCGAAAGATAAAACATGCAGAGACCATCCAGTATTGCATGAAGGTTCTACTAAGACTGATCTTAATTATTCGTGTTAGAGTTCCATAATAATATATTGCCATTGATGACACAAGTTACTCTGTATGCCAATTGACTGCATAATTTTCTTATTGTACATATCATTAGAAATGTCATGAGCCTTTGAAATTGTCATGTAAATATTATTTTTGACATTGCCATATCTGCAATTTCTTTACAGCACATGTGAAATGCATAGCTACTTTAGTGTAGACTAAAGTTAAATAAGGTAACAGTTATTAATTTAACATTCAGAGATTCTACTGAGACTATCATTAGTCATTGTTTGATAATTAGTTCCATAATAATTTGCATTACTTTGGGCATATTTTCAATTCTTTATGAAGCTGCTCTGTAAACCAGCATACTTTTCTTGTCCTATATAAAATTTGAAATGTGAGGGGAAAATTTGCAATGTAAATATTATTTTGGATATTCCCATATCTTTCTTATAAATTGCATTGAATTGCTTATGTGACAGGAGCAGGAGCCCCACTGCTCTTTAAGGCTGCTGTTAAGATGTACCCCCAAGAAGGAGACTTCTTCTAGTGGTTTCTGCTAGGCCCAAGGCCTAGTTTTCCACATAGATGGAGACTAGGAGACATCATGAGTTGCTGACAAGGAAAGACACGTCTTTTAGTATATGTAATGTTTCAAGCATACAGAGTACCAGAGGCGTTGGTAGGATCACAATACTTTCGGGGCTGGTAGCATGTACATTTCAATGTACATGCTACCGGCCTACACGTCTACATTGTAATAATGCGCGATCGGGACTATAGATGAATACATCAGGGGCTCCTCTTTTTTTTGGGTGGGGGGTGGGTGGGGGGGGGGGGGGTCAATTTCATATCCGGGGCTATTCAAAAAAGATCCGTGCCTAGAGCCCCGGACGCCTAGAGTACAAAGACCTTCTAAGAGAATAATGCATAAATAAGGATATAATAATAAATACATTTTCCACAATTTCTCCCTTTTGTCAATAAACAAATTTAATTATTTATTAATTTATTAATCTAGAAGTACTACCACCAATTCTATTGCAAGAAACCTTACTGGATCTTAAGGACCAGAAGGTTACAATTACTTTACATGAGTTAGTTTTGCATAAAATCATTAATAAACATATACACTGAGTAAAGCCAATGAGGGAAGTCTAGGTTGTCATCTATACATACTCTGTTGCAGCCATGCTTGGGATGTTATCAAAAAATTACATTTTCACAAATCTTTAGTTGTTCTTGACTAATGTCAGTTAAAATGATATACCTTTCCCATTCGGGTTTTCCCCTTCTTCAATGAACCCGGTGTGGAGTGTGTGTGTGTGTGTTTCAGCTTTTAGCAGGTGTTGTGAATTCAGTTACTTATGATAATGTCCGGTTCTGCCTTTCATCGCTGATGAGGCCCTCTGAGTTGTCTGGTTGTTTGCGTTCATGGGTCCACTTTGACATGCATGGTACCAATGCATGTCAAAGTCTAAATTTAAGTGTGAAGTTACTTCCCAGTCCTCTCCCTCTACCTGGCACATTGTCCTGTTGTCCGTATCGACTCAAAGGCCTCTCTGCCTTGATCTTGATGCTGTAGAAACTTTGACAGAAACACAGTCTTATCTTCTGTAGTGAGCAACTCTGTGCCCAAGCTCTGTTGCTGTTAGGCACAAGGCTCAAGGTTCAATTTCAAGTTGTGCTATTCTGTCTCATCATTGATTGGAGATATGTTCCAGACATAACAAGGAGGTCAGGCCTTCAGCCTTTTCCCCAGCAAAATGTCTGTTATGCCATGAATCTGGTTCTGGAACTCAGAAGGTGCCAAAAGGAAAGGGAGGTTTCACTTCACATGGTTGTTCCCAATTCGTCTCCATGCATTGAGCTAGAGGTCTGCAACACCGTCCTTACAGGTGAAAGGAGAAAACAGAACACTGCATCAGTTTACCTATTGGTCTGAGCCCTAATATTAAGGCTACTGCAATACTAAAAATAGCACTCAACTAATAATGACATGGAGGGACTGTATGTCAGAAAGAAATACCTGAGTTGTGTAAAATTATCACAAGTGATTTACAATTTTTTTCGAACAATGATACATTTAGAAAAAATATAAAATGTGAACAAACAAAAATGTGTTTTGTAGTGTCATTAGCTAAGATTTTTAAGACTTCTCTCTCTATATTGTTCATGGATAAGAAGTTACAAATATCAAGATAAATAAAGACTGGTCTTTTGGTGCTATATGGGTAGTGTTTTACAAAGCGCAATTCCACAAAAAAATTAAATGTCCAAAATACAAAAGACCAACATTTGCTAAAAGAACTATAATAATGAACAAATAACAAATAAATAACCAGACAGTTGTGGTCATAAGTTTGCATCCCCTGGCAGTAATTGTGAAATTTTGGCATTGATTTTGAAAATATGACTAATCATGCAAAAAACTGTCTTTTATTGAAGGACAGTGATCATATGAAGCCATTTATTTTCACATAGTTGTTTGGCTCCTTTTTAAATCATAATGATAGCAGAAATCACCCAAATGGCCCTGATCAAAAGTTTACATACCCTTGAATGTTTGGCCTTGTTACAGACACACAAGGTGACACACACAGGTGAAAATGGCAATTAAAGGTGAATTTCCCAAACCTGTGGCTTTTTAAATTACAATTAGTGTCTGTGTATAAATAGTAAATGATTTTGTTAGCTCTCACGTGGATGCACTAAGCAGGCTAGATACTGAGCCATGGAGAGCAGAAAAGAACTGTCAAAAGACCTGCATAACAAGGTAATGGAACTATATAAAGATGGATAAGGATATAAAAAGTTATCCAAAGCCTTGCAAATGTCAGTCAGAAGTGTTTAATCACTTATTAAGAAGTGGAAAATTCGGGGATCTCTTGATACCAAGCCAAGGTCAGGTAGACCAAGAAAGATTTCAGCCAAAACTGCCAGAAGAATCGTTAGGGATACAAAGAAAAACCCACAGGTAACCTCAGCAGAAATACAGGCTGCTCTGGAAAAAGACGGTGAGGTTGTTTCAAGGAGCACAATACGACGATATTTGAACAAAAATGAGCTGCATGGTCGAGTTCCCACAAAGAAGCCTTTATTGCGCCAATGCCACAAAAAAGCCTGGTTACAATATGCCCGACAACACCTTAACATGCCTCACAGCTTCTGGTACACTGTAATTTGGAGTGACGAGAGCAAAATAGGACTTTATGGTCACAACCATAAGCGCTATGTTTGGACAGGGGTCAACAAGGCCTATAGTGAACAGAATACAATTCCCACTGTGAAGCATAGTGGTGGCTCACTGATGTTTTGGGGTGGGGTGAGCTCTAAAGGCACAGGGAATCTTGTAAAAATTGATGGCAAGATGAATGCAACATGTTATCAGAAAATACTGGCAGACAATTTGCATTCTTCTGCACGAATGCTGCGCATGGGACGCTCTTGGATTTTCCAGCACGACAATGACTCTAAGCACAAGGCCAAGTTGACCCTCCAGTGGTTATAACAGAAAAAGGTGAAGGTTCTGGATTTTCCATTACAATCTCCTGACCTTTATATCATCAAGCCACTCTGGGGAGATCTCAAACATGCAGTTCATGCAAGACGACCAAAGACTTTGCATGACCTGGAGGCATTTTGCCAAGACGAATGGGCAGCTATACCACCTGCAAGAATTCAAGGCATTATAGACAGCTATTACAAAAGACTGCACACTGTCATTGATGCTAAAGGGGGCAATACACAGTATTAAGAACTAAGGGTATGCAGACTTTTGAACAGGTGTCAGTTCATTTTTTTCTTTATTGCCATGTTTTGTTTTATGATTGTGCCATTCTGTTATGACCTACAGTTAAATGCAAATCCCATTAGAAAATAAGTGTTTTGCTTGCTCATTCATGTTTTCTTTACGAATGGTACATATATTATCAATTCTCCAAAGGTATGCAAACTTTTGAGCACAGCTGTAGTAGTGTTTCGCCGGTGAATT
The DNA here is from genome assembly GCA_016801175.1 of Esox masquinongy. Taxonomy (NCBI): domain Eukaryota; kingdom Metazoa; phylum Chordata; class Actinopteri; order Esociformes; family Esocidae; genus Esox; species Esox masquinongy. Next base: position 25,927 of record JACXGI010001235.1, on the reverse strand, counting down.
GCTAAGACCCCGATTAAAAACACAAATAAGAAATGAAAGTACAACTCCCCTCTGGTCTCTGATTTCCCCATGTCCTGACGACTGGCTGGTGCAGTGGAGGATGTTGGAGCCTATGTTGTGTTGCGTGGTCCTCTCCATTCCTCAAACCTTCCTACTTGTTACATGTGAAGCCTGCAGTGCTTTAAAGCCTTTTTGATGTTACTGCTTCCCTCTTGTGATGTTGTCAGCCATTCTGGTGTCCCACATTTGATGCGTGTGTCCACTACTGTCTGTGCTGTACCCTCCTATGACCCCAATGTCCCAAAGTCAAGTGTTCCTATGAGTCAGTCCAGATGGTTACCCCAATGTCCCAAAGTCCCTGTTCCTATGAGTCAGTCCAGATGGTTACCTCTCCTTCACAGAGTTCAGCTCCTCTTGCTGTGATGCTGCTGGCAATGGCCCAGCTTTGGACTCTCTGTTGTATATGGCATAGTCTGTCACCCACCTCTCCTGCGCTGTGGTGAATCAGGAAACATCAGTTTCCAACTCTTACTTTGGACAAGGTTTATCAGTGATGCAGGATTCAGGACTCCTACTTTGTAGGAAACAAAAATGGAATCTCGCACAACACAAAGTTAGAATCTCAACTACAACAGAGAGTTGTCTATTAGCTAACTCCATTAAACCCCAATCTTATATCAGTTGTTTCTTAAGCGTATGTCTTCCTCTCCCCTTTTTTTCTTTTTTTTTTACTTTAAGAGGAAAAATTTAAATTTAAGTATCCCTTTGGTCATTTAACTGTAGATGTGTAATGTGAAAAGTTGTTATCAATGCAAAATAGGCTGACTTAAAATCATGATTTAAATATGTGACTTCTAAAAATCTCCAGTCAACAATTCAAAATCCTATCCAATTGATAAAACTTCTGATTGAGGAGACTGCTTGAAGAAAATACTTATGTTTTTTCCTTAATAGGAGCAGGGAGTCTATCCTGAGATTTGATTTGAAAATAATAGTATTGCAAATTCTAATAATAATAAACCATTCTAATAATAATAAACCTCCAATTTAGCCTAAATTGGGAACAACTGTTTTACAAATGTCATCATGAATGTAGCACACATTCTCTTTCTCTCTTTTTATCACTGAAGTCATTAACTTGCAAATCACCAAACATCCAGACATACAGAACAAATAGCACAAATAAGCAGGCTTAGTTGTTAGTTGTTAGTTTTGTTAAGCAGGCAGTTTGCAACATTTGGACATAACACATAACATTTAAATGTATATACACAAAGACAATACATTTAACATTGGCCAGTTGATTGTAACTTAGTGAGTCTTGGTCTTGTTTCATAATTTGAAACAAGTCGGTCTTGTTTCATAATTTGAAACAAGACAAGACTCAGTTGTCCTGCAATTTCGTGTACACGGAGTTCTCCAAATGGAATGGGAAAGCGACCCCAGACGACTGTCATCTCAAAGAGTGCACTATTTCCTTCAGACTAAAATCTCAATTTATAACTGTCACACATTCAGGTATTAGCAAACAGCGAAATCTTAGCAAGTTAAAACTATAAACAATTTTGTGGCTTCTGCCTTTAATCTATTTAAATATTGTGTATTACCAGAATGGGAATGACCCGTAAGCATCTCAGCTCTATTAATATACATAACCCAGTCCTATTGTGGCTACACCTCAACAGAGCATGGAAATGCATTGAATAGATGTATTCAGTTCATTTGTATTGCCTATTTGATTAAATAATTTTGGCGAAATGTATATGAATTTTCATGATCGTATAAAAGTGCTGATCATGAACAACTGGAATCATGAAAATGGTTTCTTCAATAATTTGAAAATAACATAAGATCTTAATTAATTTTATCCACAGTTCAAAAACAAAAGGAAGACTAAGTGACATCAAATTATAATGACAGTCTGCTATTGAGTATTATTTGATTCTAGTAAAGAGATCCATAATAATTTGTAGAGGAAAATTGTGTCAAAGAAACTGTTTTACAAGTTAAACAAAATATTTAAAATTTTAGCAATCAGCAGTACTTTGAAATGTAGATATACCTCTGAGCCATCCGACTCACCCCTTTTTGCCCTAATTTTTTATTCCAGCATTTAGCGATTTACTATGTGTTGAATACGCTGTGAGACACTGACTGTATGAACAAATGTAATTCCAAACGTTAAAATCAAGACAGAATATGCAGTATATCATGTAATAAATTTGTCAGCAGTGTTACATTCTTAAGTATTGAAGGCAAGATATTTACAAAAACATTGAGTTGTTTGTTAATGTCATGCAAAGATTCTGCTCTTTCTTTCTGCAATTTAGTGAATCTGCCAACAAACAGATCTGTATCTCTAATAGGGATGTCACGATACCAGAACTTTAAGAAAATATCACAGAAAAATCCTACATACTAATTTCGATACCATGGCAAAAAATTTTAATAAATCAATAATGTATTTTTTTTTATAAACAAATACCATTAAAGCATAATTTATTTATTTTTAGTAACATTCAAAAACTATTATAGAATCAACAAATACATTAAACTTTGGCCTTACGTCTCTTACTAGACAGATTTCATAATGAGAATTGAAATCATTTATTTGTTTCCATCCATTTTCAAATCAACACAACATTATCAGAAAAAAATAGACTATGCTATCTAGACTATATATTTGTGGTATTTGTATCTCCACACTGCACTCCCTATGTTATTTGTCGATTAACTGAGGCTATTGAGATACACTACTTGAGGAATTGCAAGCACCATGATGATCGTGACTTTTTCTGTCCTTGTAAAGGTTTGACAATTTTGTGATGTGTGTAATTACTCACCAGTACAATCGATACTACCAAATGTGAAGAATTAAGACCCGTTTTTATTTGGTACCGACTTGGAATCAAAGTATCGATTCTTGTGACATCCTTATTCTCTAATATTGTTTACCTTTACAGTGATGACAGGTTTTCCTTTGGTTTTTGAGATAAGCGAGGATAAAAATTACAATAACACACAAAGCCAATGCCGCTCCCAAGCTGAGGACTATAGGATCCACTGTTTTCATATAAAAAAATACATTCAACATGTTATTTTTTGTTTAATGTAAGGCATTCAGAGTTGATATGGCAATTAGAAAAATATTGTATCCATGAAACATGCTTAAATGTTTGGATAAACATTTGTTTCCAAAAAGTGCTTTATCAATGTAAAAATCAAATATACCTTTTATTATATTAAGATTTGTCCTGTTGCTGAACAGGATTTCCTCACATGTTCCCACTGCACAGTAGTAAGTCCCAGCATCTGAGGGGCTCAGGTTGTTCTTGAATAGGCTGTAGACACAGCTCTGTGTTGAAGTGGGAGCCTTAGGACTGTTCTCACACTCATCAGTCCTATTGGTGTAAATGACTCCTGGATATGATTCTCCTGATCCAGCTTTGAACCAGTACACACTGTGTTCTTCTGTACAGATCTCAGACAGTACTGTACATTGCAGAGTCACAGAATTTCCTGAATGGACAATGGAGTCAGACACTGGCTGATGAATCAGTTTTCGGTGCTCTGACCTCTGACTGTTTCCTAAATTAAAAATAGACTCCGTAAAACACTGATAAAAGTAGACAACATTATTTTCAATAATAATAATGACGTAACAAATAGAAGGAGAAGAAGTTTGAAAAGGAATCACTGTACAAATTGGGTCAAAAGTGTTACAATCTTTACTGCAATAAAAAATCACTGAAGTACTAAAGTAACACTCATCTTTGGTCCAACAACCATAACATAATAAGTAAAATGTATTTTACCTTTTAATGACAAAAATGTGCCATGCTTAAACTCTACAGACATCTCTTTACTAATTGCACAATAGTACATTCCTTCATCCTCTTGGAAAGTCTTCATTATACTAAGTTGAAAGATCTGTTCAACATATTTTATACTGAAATGTGATTTGTTAAATCCATGCTGAAACATAGGCTCGGTTATATATTTCTGCATTGATGCAACACATTGTGGAGTGCCTCCCACACTTTGCTTGTACCAATGCATATACTCGTTGTTTAATTCTTCTTTTGTAAAAAAAACACGTCAGAGGATCACCAAGTCGAACCGTTGTCACTGGTTTAAGCAGAATAACACGGTCAATATCTAAATCAAATAAAAACAGTATTATAAGCAAATTGAATATTAGAAAATATTGAACAATTAGTTAAGAATGTGTCATACTAATAAGAATGTGTCATACTCTTTCTCAATTGATCAAAACAAGTTGTGAAACTAGATGGTAATTCTTTAGAGATAGTTAACAAATATTAACTTATCCGTCATATTCGTTAACTTCTGTTGTAAGTTTAAATGAAATGCATTGCACCACTGGCAATATTTTTCATATATTATATAGTACAAGCTGAGGTGAGGAGAATAACTGCAATTCCAAATGTCATCATCTTTCTATGTTGACACTGGCGTATAAGTGTTGGTTTTGTCTGTGCTAAATGAGAGCTCAAGATCATCAGCATTTTCCAAATGTAAAACATACCTCATTGGCTGAAGCATAATGTTCAATACTTCCTGTAACAAGCCTTGACCCATGTTTCTTTGCGTAAATCTGAAACTTATGGCATAAGGTCAGAGCTTCATAGCTTTACTGTTACTCCATACTAGCATCTGATTTATCATAGATTTTTTTTTTCTGTCTCCACTACAATTTATGAGCTGTATATTACCTGCCCATTTAACATTTATGTTTAATAGCATTGTTTTTGGCATGAAATGTGTCTTGATCTGACAGAAAATGCCCTTGTATCCTTTGAAAGCACTTTCTATGTTAACACTAATATTTTCTTTGTGTAGTTCAGGTAAAATGCCAACAATTGAAAAAGGCACATGTGAAGTCCTATATCTAAGGGTTTATAGCAGTGTTTTCTACAAGATCGTATAAAAGTGCTGATCATGAACAACTGGAATCATGAAAATGGTTTCTTCAATAATTTGAAAATAACATAAGATCTTAATTAATTTTATCCACAGTTCAAAAACAAAAGGAAGACTAAGTGACATCAAATTATAATGACAGTCTGCTATTGAGTATTATTTGATTCTAGTAAAGAGATCCATAAAAATTTGTAGAGGAAAATTGTGTCAAAGAAACTGTTTTACAAGTTAAACAAAATATTTTAAATTTTAGCAATCAACAGTACTTTGAAATGTAGATATACCTCTGAGCCATCCGACTCACCCCTTTTTGCCCTAATTTTTTATTCCAGCATTTAGCGATTTACTATGTGTTGAATACGCTGTGAGACACTGACTGTATGAACAAATGTAATTCCAAACGTTAAAATCAAGACAGAATATGCAGTATATCATGTAATAAATTTGTCAGCAGCGTTACATTCTTAAGTATTGAAGGCAAGATATTTACAAAAACATTGAGTTGTTTGTTAATGTCATGCAAAGATTCTGCTCTTTCTTTCTGCAATTTAGTGAATCTGCCAACAAACAGATCTGTATCTCTAATAGGGATGTCACGATACCAGAACTTTAAGAAAATATCACAGAAAAATCCTACATACTAATTTCAATACCATGGCAAAAAATTTTAATAAATCAATAATGTATTTTTTTTATAAACAAATACCATTAAAGCATAATTTATTTATTTTTAGTAACATTCAAAAACTATTATAGAATCAACAAATACATTAAACTTTGGCCTTCGTTCTCTTACTAGACAGATTTCATAATGAGAATTGAAATCATTTATTTGTTTCCATCCATTTACACATCAACACAACATTATCAGAAAAAAATAGACTATGCTATTTGTGGAGTGCCTCCCACACTTTGCTTGTACCAGTGCATATACTCGTTGTTTAATTCTTCTTTTGTAAAAAAAAACACGTCAGAGGATCATCAAGTCGAACCGTTGTCACTGGTTTAAGCAGAATAACACGGTCAATATCTAAATCAAATAAAAACAGTATTATAAGCAAATTGAATATTAGAAAATATTGAACAATTAGTTAAGAATGTGTCATACTAATAAGAATGTGTCATACTCTTTCTCAATTGATCAAAACAAGTTGTGAAACTAGATGGTAATTCTTTAGAAATAGTTAACAAATATTAACTTATCCGTCATATCCGTTAACTTCTGTTGTAAGTTTAAATGAAATGCATTGCACCACTGGCAATATTTTTCATATATTATATAGTACAAGCTGAGGTGAGGAGAATAACTCCACTACAATTTATGAGCTGTATATTACCTGCCCATTTAACATTTATGTTTAATAGCATTGTTTTTGGCATGAAATGTGTCTGGATCTGACAGAAAATGCCCTTGTATCCTTTGAAAGCACTTTCTATGTTAACACTAATATTTTCTTTGTGTAGTTCAGGTAAAATGCCAACAATTGAAAAAGGCACATGTGAAGTCCTATATCTAAGGGTTTATAGCAGTGTTTTCTACAAGATTCTATGTTAGCAGCAGGGGCACCAGTGATCCTACTTGGGTACAAGGGCAGTTTTTTTTCTTCTTCATGTCTTTGTATTTACAGTAATAAACTGTTGCCCTAAAAACTGTTCCTTACACTGTAGCTAGATACATTTAAACATTTGGTTAATTTGCAACTGTAGCAGGTAGAAATGTAACCACAAATTAGACAAATATTTTTGCTGCCCCTTTAAGGAGCCAACAGCACTTGCTGTGTCTGTGAGAATATTCCTCACTGGGGTGCCACTCCCTAGTTTGTGTCTGACTGTACTGTAGTAACCTTAAAAGTTATAAGGTTACTACAGTCTTTTTTAATTAACCTTAAAAAAACCAAGCATGTGAAAACTAGAATAGGACCCAGGCAAGCCTAGGTTGACCGGCACGCAATTAGCAGGGATAAATGTTGTTGCCCTCACTAGATTCACTGGATTTCCATTCTTCAAGTAATCCCCCCTTTAGGACCTCCTGCAGACCAGTAACCTCGTCAAACAATGCATCCTCATTGATGGACACATTGGGGCATTTCTCTTGCAGTGTGGCTGCTGCCTTGTGGATATCTTCACGCTGAGGTTGCCTTTTTAAAAGGAGACACTGTTAATATGTTAAGTTATCTGTGTGCTTTCCCCATACTTGCAAGTAGTTCACAGCTGTAGTGAAGAATGATTGGGATGTTTTGAGAAAGCTCTCTTTAGACATTGCTCCATTTTCCTCTAGCTCTCTCAGTTGTACTCTGACCAAAACTGGAATGAAGCAGTCATCACGTCTTGCAGTCAACTTTGCCTCAAAGGTTCTCAGAATTGCACCTGACCCCACAGCACAGCGGTCCTGATCTTCAAGCATCTTGATCGTGTCACTGAATACGGTCAGGTTTCCATGGACAAAAGCCAACCAAAGTTCAGTTAGTGGATCTTCAAACATTGTTCGCAGAACAACAGGGCATTTGTGTTCAGAAAAAAATAAGTATTTCAATGGCACATACATTCTCAGCTTTCTTTCTTGAGCATGGAGCATGGACAGCCAACCAACATTGCTGTGTCCTAAAATTGAATGGTGCACCTGTCCAACAAACTCACCAAAGTTCTTCAGTCTTTCTAATCTGACGGTGAAAATATGAAAATATCCAAATATGTGACAGAATTCGTGAACAGGGGCATATGTCGCATGTCACTACTTTTCAGGAGAGTCATTTTTAAGAAGAAAAACATGTTCTGGGACATTTTGTCTTTTTTGCAGAAATGACTTCTTGTGAACTTTCATATGACTTAATAACAAACTAGTATGCGAAGTGTAAATATAAATAAAATTGAAAAGTCAAACCCTTGTTTAACCAGCGGAAAATACAAGACTTTTATTAGACATGACTGGCTGAGATAATGAAGGGGCTGGACATGCTGACATACTGAGTTCTGATTGGTCTGCCAAGTCACCGACTTCTGTCATAACACCCGTTCTTGTTTAATAGAATTGCAGCCCCGGGTTTTTCAAAAATAGGCAACTGCGATCGCATTGCTACAGCTGCGAACCACATCGCTACCCTGAAATTAGTTGGTCTTATCAACAAATCTCAAGTTGTGAGATACTACTTTCTGGAGTACAATGATGCCATGACTCAGAAGATGAATTGGACGACGATGAGGATGTCCCAAACTCTGGTACTGTTCAAAACATTCAGGCAAAATTGAGGCATTTCATTGTAGTGTCAATGAATGGTGGAAAGAAAACGCTGACTCGTCTTGTATAAAACAAATGTCCATGGATTACAAGAAAAGGACAACGATGGCAGTTATGATAGCAACAATGAAAGATGCACAGATTCTTGGAGTATTGAACACCTTGAGTGTGAACGGTAGCGAAAAGACACGTTGTAAACAAGGTCAACACACTAAACACAAACAAAAAAGGACTGTATATAATCAGAGGATATTCAGTCTGCCGCAAAACATTCTTACATGTATACGGGTAAGTCGAACGTTTGCTAACTTGCTACAGATAATTCCTTTTTAAAAAAGTTGTCAAAGTCTGTTGAACAACTTCATTGCTAGTAATCTAGCTATAGCTACTGACGTTACTGTTAACGTTAGCTAGCTAGGTAACAACATTAACTTACCATCTTGCTAACATTTCCTGGTTTCTAGCTTGTTTGTTGGGTAGCTAACTTTTCTTCACAAAAGTGAGCAAGTCACTTGGTTTGATAATAAGCTACCTGATTGACCAGTCATTCATCCAGGTGTGTGTGATTATGCTTAGCTATTATGTTTGCATAGTCTTCAGAAAAGTGAGCAAATCACTTAGTTTGATAATAAGCTACCTGATTGACCGGTCATTCATATAGATGTGTGTTTATGACTAATCTATAACCCTATAACGGTTGTCCACCTGCACTCAAACTATCTGCACTTACGATGTTGCTACTATTAATTATGAATCCTGCTGCTAAGCAACTTTACCTTTCACTGTACTGTTTATACAGTGAGGGAAAAAAGTATTTGATCCCCTGCTGATTTTGTACGTTTGCCCACTGACACATAAATGATCAGTCTATAATTTTAATGGTAGGTTTATTTGAACAGTGAGAGACAGAATAACAACAAAAAAATCCAGAAAACACATGTCAAAAATGTTACAAATTGATTTGCATTTTAATGAGTGAAATAAGTATTCGACCCCTCTGCAAAACACAACTTAGTACTTGGTGGCAAAACCCTTGTTGGCAATCACAGAGGTCAGACGTTTCTTGTAGTTCACCACCAGGTTTGCACACATCTCAGGAGGGATTTTGTCCCACTCCTCTTTGCAGGTCTTCTCCAAGTCATTAAGGTTTTGAGGCTGATGTTTGGCAACTTGAACTTTCAGCTCCCTACACAGATTTTCTATGGGATTAAGGTCTGGAGACTGGCTAGGCCACTCCAGGACCTTAATGTGCCACTTCTTGAGCCACTCCTTTGTTGCCTTGGCCGTGTGTTTTGGGTCGTTGTCATGCTGGAATACCCATCCACGATCCATTTTCAATGCCCTGGCTGAGGGAAGGAGGTTCTCACCCGAGATTTGACGGTACATGGCCCCGTCCATCGTCCCTTTGATGCGGTGAAGTTGTCCTGTCCCCTTAGCAGAAAAACACCCCCAAAGCATAATGTTTCCACCTCCATGTTTGACGGTGGGGATGGTGTTCTTGGGGTCATAGGCAGCATTCCTCCTCCTCCAAACACGGCGAGTTGAGTTGATGCCAAAGAGCTCGATTTT
>JACXGI010001235.1:0-16079 GCA_016801175.1 Esox masquinongy | reverse complement strand
AGGACCTTGCGGGCGCTGCAGGATTTCAGTCCTTCACGGCGTACTGTGTTACCAATTGTTTTCTTGGTGACTATGGTCCCAGCTGCCTTGAGATCATTGACAAGATCCTCCCGTGTAGTTCTGGGCTGATTCCTCACCGTTCTCATGATCATTGCAACTCCACGAGGTGAGATCTTGCATGGAGCCCCAGACCCAGGGAGATTGACAGTTCTTTTTTGTTTCTTCCATTTGTGATTAATCGCACCAACTGTTGTCACCTTCTCACCAAGCTGCTTGGCGATGGTCTTGTAGCCCATTCCAGACTTGTGTAGGTCTACAATCTTGTCCCTGACATCCTTGGACAGCTCTTTGGTCTTGGCCATGGTGGAGAGTTTGGAATCTGATTGATTGATTGCTTCTGTGGACAGGTGTCTTTTATACAGGTAACAAGCTGAGATTAGGAGCACTCCCTTAAAGAGTGTGCTCCTAATCTCAGCTCGTTACCTGTATAAAAGACACATGGGAGCTAGAAATCTTTCTGATTGAGAGGGGATCAAATACTTGGAGAAGACCTGCAAAGAGGAGTGGGACAAAATCCCTCCTGAGATGTGTGCAAACCTGGTGGCGAACTACAAGAAACATCTGACCTCTGTGATTGCCAACAAGGGTTTTGCCACCAAGTACTAAGTCATGTTTTGCAGAGGGGTCGAATACTTATTTCACTCATAAAAATGCAAATCAATTTAAAGCATTTTTGACATGCATTTTTCTGGATTTTTTTGTTGTTATTTTGTCTCTCACTGTTCAAATAAACCTACCATTAAAATTATAGACTGATCACTTCATTGTCGGTGGCCAAACGTACAAAATCAGCAGGGGATCAAATACTTTTTTCCCTCATTGTACCTGATGTATCAAGTCCCTGTGAAAAAACTTTTATTTTATTATTTTATTTGATATAGTATGTGTTTATTAGAGATCAAGCAGACCAGTTTAGCACAAGGCCAGAGTGTCCCCATTTGAAAACTTAAATAGCTGGGTGGGGTTAAGGCCTAAGAGGGTGTGAACTCTACCGAATGGGCGTAAACAAAGACCAGCTCTCTGGTAAGTGTGAATCCTTCAAACCACTTTTCTCAGAACTAAGTAGAGCAGATTATCAACTTTTAAAGCAGCATATCTTTCCTATAACTTTATCAAACAGTATTGTATTATATACCATTACAAAGCTCTGAATCTGGACCTTAATAAAAATAAAAAAATAAAAAAATTTGCGATAGGACCCAGTCCAGGAATTCTGTCACATATTTTTGTGAGCAGGTACTCAACATCCAGGGGAATCATATCCAAAGCTGTTCTGGCCATGTTATGGTATGCGGTAGTCTGGCCAGTGTGGTATGAAAAAACACCCTCCTGCACAGCTAAATCATATTCCTCTTGGGAAGGCTCTATCTTCATGAAGAATGTGGTGACAGAGAGCATACCAACACAGGCAATCACAGAGGCTTCATGCTTTTTCGTCTGTTGATGTTCTACCACTGCTGTTGTCCCCCTGCTGCCAATTGAAAAAGAGGAATTACAAAGGGTACAGTGAACCATTCTGTCATCTTGACCTTGACGTATAAATGGAAATTCTCTCATCATGTTGTCATTAAAATGGCATTTCCGTTTCTTGGAAAGAGCCATTGTACATCCTCTGTCTGTCTGCACTCTCCTTGTGTTACTCTTCTTACTCTAAAATTTTTCTTCCCCTCCAATCTTTCTTTCGTCTTTTTTCCACTTGTCTTCCTTCTCTTTCTTCCTTCCCTTCTCTTTACATTTTAGCCTCACTCTTCTATACTCTCCTTGCTTCACTCCTTTTACTCCCTTAATTTTCCTTCTCACTCTCTTCCGCTCCAATCTTTAATAATAAATAGTACAGTATTAGATAAAATACTTGGGCTAACAGATTCCCATTGCTTGCCTCATTTTTGTATTAAGTGAAAAACATTGTTTGGAATAATAAAGTAGCAGACTCTGTAATCATATCTTTACCGTTCCTCTTCTACTGCCTTCACTCTTCTTCCTATCCAGTCTTCCTCCTATCCAGTCTTCCTCCTCTAATTCCTCTCCACTCTCTGAGAGAAAACATTATGCTATCCATAAACATTTCTAAATATATGTTCACACTAATTATTATGCCAAGCCATACATATAAATATTCTCATATTTAATTGTTCATACATTTAATATAATCATCCCAAAATAGCCCGTCCACTGCATGTTTACATGTGAACGTTTTCTAACCAAGCTACCATGACAGTTGTAGTCAACTAATCCAGTTACATTGCTAACTTTAGCTAGCATAACCTACTTGAAACGTTATTGAGAAGATCATCTATCTATATAATTAACTGGGAAAGTATAACATCATTTGGTAGTGTCTCATACAATTGTAACTTACCTGGCGTGAAAATAAGTTGTTGGTGATGTTGTGGATTCACTTGACACTTGCCTACTAGCTGTTCTGGGCAATTTTTCCACAGCAGTTCTCTCTAAAACTAACGTGAGCAAGAAGTTAGTAGAATAGTAGAAGAGTGAATAGAGCTGCTTTAGCGAGCAGCCCCCTCTGTTGGCCAAAACAAGCACAACGCGACTGAGACGTCAACAGCTAGGCTCTGCTGCCCAATCTTTATTGCCATGTAAAATATTATTTCACTTTGCGGGAGATTTTTAACAAACAGTTAAAAACGGGGAAATGTCTGGGGACAGCGCAAAATGGGGACTGCCCCCAGAAATGGGGATGTCTGGTCAAAGGTCACACCTTCAAAGGTCTAGTGGAGTCCATGCCTCGACGGGTCAGGGCTGTTTTGATGGCAAAAGGGAGACCTACACAATATTAGGCAGGTGGTCATAATGTTATGGCTGATCGGTGTAGGGTTTAAACGATTGTCACATCATTACATTCTGATTTTCTTTACATTTTACACAGCGTCCCAACTTTTTTGTAAACGGAGTATAACGTCAAGACTTTCCTATTACAAGAAGTGATCTATTTTAGCAAAAAATAGCTGGGCTCACTTAGTTGTGGTACTTGCAACGTCTTATGGTTGTGAACATAAAGCTCTATTTTGGTCTCATCAATCCAAATTACAGGGTGCCTGAAGCTGTGAGGCGTGTCAAGGTGTTGTCGGGCATATTGTAACAGGGCTTTTTTGTGGCATTGGTGCAGTAAAGGCTTCTTTCTGGCAACTTGACCATGCAGCTCATTTTTGTCAAGTATCATCGTATTGTGCTCCTTGAAACAACCTCACCGTCTTTTTCCAGAGCAGCCTGTATTTCTGCTGAGGTTACCTGTGGGTTTTTCTTTGTATCCTGAACGATTCTTCTGGCAGTTTTGGCTGAAATCTTTCTTGGTCTACCTGACCTTGGCTTGGTATCAAGAGATCCCTGAATTTTCCACTTCTTAATAAGTGATTGAACAGTACTGACTGGCATTTGCAGGGCTTTGGATATCTTTTTATATCCTTTTCCATCTTTATAAAGTTCCATTACCTTGTTACACAGGTCTTTTGACAGTTTTTTTCTGCTCCCCATGCCTCAGTATTTAGCCTGCTCAGTGCATCCACGTGAGAGCTAACAAACTAATTGACAATTTATATACACACACTAATTGCAATTTAAAAAGCCACAGGTTTGGGAAATTCACCTTTAATCGCCATTTTCACCTGTGTGTGTCTCCTTGTGTGTCTATAACATGGCCAAACATTCAAGGGTATGTAAACTTTTGATCAGGGCCATTTTATTTGCATGATCAGGCATATTTTCAAAATCAATGCCAAAATATCACAATTTCTGCCAGGTTATGCAAGCTTATTAGCACAACTTTATACATGCGCCCTAATGCATAGAGGTGTCCTACTGCATTGTGCCCTCACCTCCAAAGTTTTTGTCCCACGGGAACCTGTACTGATCAGTTTCACAACACACTCTGGACAACCTCTCATCAACTCAATCAGTTCAAGGCTAAACCTCCCCGGGAGAGGCTTGAGCTCCAGGGACCCAGTCCCTTTCCGTGCACGGTCAGTGTTGGGGAACGTTACTTTTCAAAGTAGCTAATTACAGTTACTAGTTACAGTACATAACATTTATTAACGGAATGAAAGTGGACTCTTGTGAATCCCAAACAAGCCCCGCTGCCCTATTACCTTTATTTAAGTGCCCTCCTTAATCATTTGGTGTTAATATAGCTCTGAAGTGGCAGCTACATGTTCATTCAGATTAAACAATCGTTTGCCTGGAAATAATGGAGGATGATTTGGAATCAACTTTGGTTGTCCAACAGAGGATGATTTCTAATTGAACTTTGGTTGTCCAACAGGCAAGTTTATCCCAGCATAACATAACAGCAACCGCAGTGATTGGTTATATGCGAGGGTAATAACAATGTAGTTGAAATAGTGAACTGCTTCCCAAGTCAGAATCATGAAGCTCACCTGAGCTCAGCCTTCCAATGCACAAATCGCTAGTCGACACTACATATCGTTTTGAAATGAATGGGAGCTGGGCAAGTGGCTTGGGTATGTGTACTCTCCCTTTATCTGGGAGAGTTGGTGCTGCCATCTTGGCATCCTTTGTTGCCACTTGCTACTAGAGAAAAGGAATGGTACGTAAAGCTATGTAGGTTGCACTGAGGGAAATTGAGTAAGGTGTTATTTATTTGAAAAAATAACTAGTAAGGGATTACTTAAATAACTAACGCGTTACGTTACTCGTTAGCTTTAAAAAGTAGTCTGACTACTGTAACGCGTTACTTAGTAACTTAGTAACGCGTTACCCCCAACACTGTCCTTGGTTGATTCAGCTGGTAGTTGATGCGAAACGATCAATGCAAGGTAAACCGGACGAGCATCCCAAATTGTGATGGCAATTCTATCAATTAGAGCTCTTTAGGAAGTAGGTACAGAGACAAAATTCTCTTGGCACAATAAGCAGTTTATTTGCAAATAGATAGATACACATGAATACAAGATCAGTGAGATCTCTGAGGTAAATAGAGAAACATCAATACTTATACAACTAAGGGGTGGGGGTAAGAATCTGCATATTTATCCTGTAAAGACAACATGTTCGTTATCCTTCCTACCCCCTGTTGTGTGTCTTCCTCTATCCTGTCCTTAGTGTTTACCCAAATGGGCAAATTGCCCCAACTTCCCCCAAGGGGTTAAAGGGGAATTGAAAATGACCCTTTCAAGACAGCTGGCCATATACCAAAAGAACAAAGAATAGACACTGTGGTAGAAATGTTCTTATTCCATAGTAAAGTAATATAATATTGCTTATTCTAAGTATAATCCAGTCATTCAGTAAGGCCATTATGTGTTTCGGCTCTGCTCACTTGTACAGGATGTGCCTACAACAAATAGCTATAGTGTTGGCTGAACTTCTCAAGGGCTGTAAACATCTTGTTATCTTTCTAAGCCGAAGTTCGCAAAGAAGCTGGTGAGACATGTAGACTAACCATGCAAAGGAGGGGGACACAATGGGCTGTACTGAATGTATATAGACCTGAGCTCAACCTTCAAGAGAGCTTTTGACCTGACTCTGCTGAGAGTGATGTTAACTGCTCCAGGTTTATAAATCTTGAATAAAGCTTTACTTGTGAAAAAAAATTACAGTCTCTGTGCCTTTCCCATTTAGTGATTTCCACAACAACACCCTGATGGTTTAGGCAGATTAACAAATGGTTAGAGGACCCAGTGGTCTACCGATAACCTGCAAGAACGTGTGCCACAACAAATGAACAAAGACCTCTCCTCACACCTGGCATTCCCCGTCTTGCCTAAACACAGAGACTCAGTACTTTCCCATCTACTCAATAGTTTAACCAGTAATTTTTTGTACATTTGTAGAACCCAAAAATACATCAGTTCAGGAAATTCCACAACATCAATGGACAAAATAAAATGTTACCCCATCCTCAATTACTCTTGGCAACAGGGTAGGAATTTCATGACAGCCATGACTGTTGCCCCTCGGTTTGGCCGTGATGCCCCGAAAATCATTGTATGCCCTACAGACCATGGTCTTTGTGCCCCTGCTACTTTCAAAATCTCACAGTCAGCAGTCAGTTTGTGTGTTCGTAAGTTTGGGTGTGAAGTGTGTCTTATACCAAACTTAGGCCTAGTCCACACGTACAAATGCATTTTTCAAACGGGGGTTTTTCTATTTTGTTCTTAAAAGCAATCCTGTCCATACGAGCACTGTTTTAAAAAAATCTCTGTCCACATGAAAATGCAAAAACACGCTGTCAAGAGCATGCCTAACCAACAGTCAGCGATTTAACCCTAACCTTAAAGCCATGTTAGTCATTCAGAAGCCTGAAAAAAAGTTATTACTGGTTTAGATTAGATGAGGTTCAATGTTATTGTCACTGAACATCATTTGTACAGTACAAAGAAATGCAGTTAGCGTCTAACCAGAAGTGCAAATAGAAGAGGGCAGAAAATTTACAAGTACAGTTAGGTCTGGAAATAATTCTTTCTTATAATGATTTTTCTTTCTTATAATGATTTTTGCGTGAAATTTCATTTCAATCCTCCTATCTTGCAATATAGGAAAGTTATCAGTGCAATTTCTAAGACCACTCTTTTTTTAATCAAAAACACTATCTTTTATTTACGTCCCCTTTAAAAACTGCTTCCTGCTTTCATGCCTGTTAGTCGCATAACGCAACTCTCCTGCTTTTTGCCAGCCTTTTTTCTTTTATTACTTTTTAATTATTTTTTATTTTCTTTTAATCTTCTTTTAATTTTTTACCTTTGTTTCATTTTTGTAAACCGCAAATGTAAACCGGAAATGTTAGCCTTCTGGCAAGCTAGCCTTAACGTTAACTGTCAATACCGTTACCTGTTTGTTTTCATCATGTGAATGCTCTCAACTAATAATGGGAACATTCCCAATTCCCAGCTGCCTGAATGCACCAATACCACTTAATGTTAATGTAAGTTGGCAGCTATAGTATTTACTAGCTTGCTACAACTTGTCTGGTTGGTGCAAATTACTACTACAGATGTCGCTCACCTAATTCCAGCCCTAAGGGGGTGTTCTGCGACGGGGCATGCCTCATTATAGTCAAGTCAAATTTATTTCTAAAGCACAATTAAAAACAAAAAGTGTCAACCAAAGTGCTGTACAATCAAAGTATCTAGGCAAGCAAAAGAAAAACCATGCATAAAACATTTAGCGAACTAAACATATTTTCATAGGACGTGCCAGACATAAGCACAACTTCCTACCCATTTGCAGACTCAAAAGCTAAAGAAAAAAGATAGGTCTTAAGGTGGGATTTAAAAACATTGCTACTAGTAGAACACCTAATATATAAAGGTAGGCTATTCCACAACTTTGGAGTAGCAACAGAAAAAGCATAGTCTCCTTTAAACTTTAATTGGGACCGTGGAGCACACAAAAGCAATTGGTTGGAAGATCTAAGGGTCCTTGAGAAAGAGTGGGGGATAAGGAGTTCTTAAGAGTGGCTGGAAAAAGCTTCCTGTGACAACAGCATTTACTTGTTTATCAAATTTGAGATCTGAATCAAAAATGACCCAGAGATTTTTTGCATAGCTACAGTGAGGGGAATTTTTATTTGATCCCCTGCTGATTTTGTACGTTTGCCTACTGACAAAGAAATGATCAATCTATAATTTTAATGGTAGGTTTATTTGAATGAGAGACAGAATAATAACAAAAAAATCCAGAAAAACGCATGTCAAAAATGTTATAAATTGATTTGCATTTTAATGAGTGAAATAAGTATTTGATCCCCTCTCAATCATAAAGATTTCTGGCTCCCAGGTGTCTTTTATACAAGTAACAAGCTGAGATTAGGAGCACACTCTTAAAGGGAGTGCTCCTAATCTCAGCTTGTTACCTGTATAAAAGACACCTGTCCACAGAAGCAATCAATCAGATTCCAAACTCTCCACCATGGCCAAGACCAAAGAGCTGTCCAAGGATGTCAGAGACAAGATTGTAGACCTACACAAGGCTGGAATGGGCTACAAGACCATCGCCAAGCAGCTTGGTGAGAAGGTGACAACAGTTGGTGCGATTATTTGCAAATGGAAGAAACACAAAAGAACTGTCAATCTCCCTTGTTCTGGGGCTCCATGCAAGATCTCACCTCGTGGAGTTGCAATGATCATGAGAACGGTGAGGAATCAGCCCAGAACTACACGGGAGGATCTTGTCAATGATCTCAAGCAGCGCTTGACATTAACCTTTTTGCTCACCAGCCACTGTGGCTAGTGGTTTTCCAAAGTTACTAGCCACTCAGCATTTTCACTAGCCACCATTTTGTTGTTGGGGAATTACATTTTATTTGATAAAACTTGACTATGGTGTGCTACATCTTAGCCTGCCTTGTTCACTGGTTCAGTCACTAATAGGCAAAGGTGGTACCCCACTCTACCGGACACCCCTCTGTGAAATACTTTATATAATGTGGCTACACACTTGAAAAAGACAACTATTATAGTGTTAAATCTGCCCTGTTGTCCATGTCCACTTGAGCAGCTAATGCACGCTACAATGTCCTCCCTAATAAAATATGCAAGCAATATATTTATTCTTAACATAACCTAGAACTATTAACATGTTATTTAAAAAGAAATATGAAATCACCCATCAGCTTCATAATTAATCGCAGTCAATATTATTGTTGTCTGTTTTTGTTATGCTATGTTCTTGTTAATATAGACTTGCATAAAAAACGAAACAGAGCTGTATTTATTACAGACTTGTCAAGTTATTTTTTTCCCCATCCTTGCCTTGCCACAACGTTAATCTTCCTCCACTTCCTTTAGCTGTACTAGGCTCTGCTACTGTCGCTGATCCAGCGTCTTCACGCTCATATGTTTATATTGTAAGTAACTTAAATATGTTAATTTTATATTTTTTTACTCTGTATATTGCATATATTGCCTAATGTTTTTGGTGATAGTACATACCCTAATCTGATAGTCTTTTCACCAGTCATATTCGTTTGTCTCGCGATCTCTCTTTAAAAACATTAAAAACAAATCTGTAATTTTAGGCTACTAGACGTCACCTGAAAAGTTTTTAAAAATGTTATGCGGATTAGATGTAGTTTGAGGTTATTACGTTTTAACCCTATGACAGCTAGGGTTTTCAAATCCGCCTGTTGTTATCTAGACATTTAAAATGGTAATCCTTTATAGTAGAAGGAAAATGGTCATCCTTTATAGTAGAAGGAAGTGCTTTATATTCTGGGATTCTGCAGACCCTCAGCTACATGAAGGATGTATTGAAAACACATTTTTTGAGACACTTACATGAGTAATAACGTGAAATAGTCAGAAAAATGTAAAAATGCAAGTGCACATATTTTGGTTTTATATTGAAATAAAATAGTAAAATATAATAGGTAGCCTGTTTCACATTACATTTGGATACCCCCAGGGGTTCAGAATAACTACAAGTTGAATGGTTTTGAATTTATAAAATAATAAAATGAGGATGGCATTTTTTTTACTCTCGTCCACATCCGTTTTTTTCTCATAAATTCTGAAAATCATTGAAAATGCCCATATAGGGGTCACTGAACCTATTATGTCATATTTTACTTCCAAAAGCCACCAATAGATGGCAGTCCCTTCTTTTTTGAACTCTGAGGATTTTTTTTTTTATGGGCTGTCTTGAATAGGGGGTGCCTTTATTTCTTTTGGAATTCCCTACATTTGCCATATCTGGAAGAGGTGGAGATTAGAACAGGGATGTGTCCAGTTTTCCTTTGGATGGTTATATCCACAGGTGACACTCTACACAACACAGCATAGGTGCACATTTGCCCACTGGCTACCGTACCGTTATATCAAGTTATCATATAGGCCTAGTAATTCCACTAAAACAATGCAAAATAATAATAAACATTATCATAGAATAGCATTTAGGCTACACTTACCCTATTTTACAAATAGGTCGATTCCGTCCTGATACTTTTCATCGTCTGAATGTTTTCACTATCCTCGCTCTCCATAATCATTTATTCCACTTCTTTCGCCGTTTGGCCATTTCTTTTTTTCAAAACAATTGCTTGTAGCAACTGAATGCGTCTTCAATGCACTCCAAGTGCATAATGACTTTATTGGGAGCATGGTAAGTGCGACGCGCCTCCCCCCTGGCGCGCTCGCTCGCTCTTTCTCTCTCTTTTGGGGAGGGGGGTGACATGGATAGACTTCACATTGGTTGTTTTACCCCAGTCTGTGATTGGTTCATGTATTGTAGACTTCTAAACAACAAAATAAGATCAAGTATAATTAGTTAGGACTGCTGCTGAAATCCTGAAGGAGTATAGGTGATCACAATTTGTGATCACGATTGCGGGGCTTCTGGTTTACGAAAGTACACAAACGAGACGTTGTTATTTGCAGCCGTGGAATAAAATGAAGCCTCTAACTTCTACCGTTCCTGAGCAATGAATAAAAATGTGACCTGGACGCGCCGGCGCATCAACTAGAGGTTTTGTGATCGCGATTGTGGGGCTTCTGGTAGACGAAAGTACACAAACGAGACGTTGTTATTTGCAGCAGAATATCCCTATTAACATGGAAGAAGAATGAAGCATCTAACTTCCACGGTTACGGAGCAGTGAATAAAAATGTTTTTCATTGACGTGCCCGCGCATCAATAGCAATCAGAGGTTAAAAACAGCCCAATTGTGAAGGAAACACACCCAACCTGGCAACACTCAATATGGAAAATTTTCTTCCTACCGTCATTTTAGCTGCAGTGTTTCACTGGTGTTTTATATATGACCGCAAAATCATGTTTTACCATGCCAACACACAGAGGTTGCGAGATTTTGGGAAGGCTGTTGCCTTTGAGCTTTGAATGCAGCAAAAACCCGGTGTATAGATCTATAGAATGCCACCCGCCAAAGTGGCTAGTTAAGAGTGACTGCGTTACACGCCACAGCCAAATTCTACCCACATTTGGCAGGTGGGCGGGTGCCAATGTCAAGCCCTGATCTGAAGGCAGCTGGGACCATAGTCACCAAGAAAACAATTGGTAACACAGTACGCCGTGAAGGACTGAAATCCTGCGGCGCCCGCAAGGTCCCCCTGCTCAAGAAAGCACATGTACAGGCCCATCTGAAGTTTGCCAGTGAACATCTGAATGATTCAGAGGAGAACTGGGTGAAAGTGTTGTGGTCAGATGAGACCAAAATCGAGCTCTTTGGCATCAACTCAACTCGCCGTGTTTGGAGGAGGAGGAATGCTGCCTATGACCCCAAGAATACCATCCCCACCGTCAAACATGGAGGTGGAAACATTATGCTTTGGGGGTGTTTTTCTGCTAAGGGACAGGACAATTTCATCGCGTCAAAGGGGCGATGGACGGGGCCATGTACTGTCAAATCTTGGGTGAGAACCTCCTTCCCTCAGCCAGGGCATTGAAAATGGGTCATGGATGGGTATTCCAGCATGACAATGACCCAAAACACACAGCCAAGGCAACAAAGGAGTGGCTCAAGAAGAAGCACATTAAGGTCCAGGAGTGGCCTAGCCAGTCTCCAGACCTAAATCCCATAGAAAATCTGTGGAGGGAGCTGAAGGTTCGAGTTCCCAAATGTCAACCTCAAAACCTTAATGACTTGGAGAAGACCTGCAAAGAGGAGTTGGACAAAATCCCTCCTGAGATGTGTGCAAACCTGGTGGTGAACTACAAGAAACGTCTGACCTCTGTGATTGCCAACAAGGGTTTTGCCACCAAGTCATGTTTTACAGAGGGGTCGAATACTTATTTCACTCATTAAAATGCAAATCAATTCATGTCAAACATTTTTGACATGCATTTTTCTGGATTTTTTTGTTTTTATTCTGTCTCTCACTGTTCAAATAAAGCTACCATTAAAATTATAGACTGATCATTTCTTTGTCAGTGGGCAAATGTACAAAATCAGCAGGGGATCAAATAATTTTTTCCCTCACTATATGTACATTGATGGATAGGGGCCCTAAGTTATTAACAGTAACTTTGGTGGGAACCCAACAGGGGCTAGATGGGCGTCCAGATAGCCCCCCAATGGGTTTGAACGTCGAATTAATGCTTTTGTTCATGTCATGCAGGCTCGGCAGTGACAGTGGTGAGGTTTCCACAAAAGCGTTTTTCTACAAAAAGTATCTCTTGTACATTACAGTGGGTGGATGGAAAATATAGTGTGGTTGGATGTATTACACAATCCCTCTCCAAAGATAATGAGCACAAGCTAATTAACAACAATAACATCAAACATTTTTATATTAGATAATGTTCTCTACATTAACTTAAGCTCTAACCATTTCTCAGTGTGCTCCACCTTATAATATTCTTTAAATCATGTAAAGTATTATTGAAATAGAATTTTTTCCTCCACATAGTTTTTACCTTTGAAAATGTAGCATACACAATACAAACTAAAACTATAGACACTCTGCAGACCTTTATTTTGAAGGCAACATGGAAATCAGAAGTCTTATTGTTGCAGCCAAATGTGACTGACTGAAAACTATGACTTGGTCCCACCTCTGACCCCCACCACATGATCCGTTTGTACATTTACAAATACAGCTCTGGAAAAAATTAAGAGACTTGCGCATCTTTTTCTTTCCTTTTTGAGTGAGGAACAGAAGCGTTCATTTTGCAGTGGTCTCTTAATTATAACCCTTCTGTTCCTCACTCAAAACCTTCCTTTTTGCAGTGGTCTCTTAATTTTTTCCGGAGCTGTTGATTTTATTTTATTGAAATGACAGAGGGGGCTGGAGACAAACGCTATTGCTTGGTAATAATAGACATATTTCCAAGTATGGTGGAAGCTTTTCCAGCATGAAGTAATAATACATTCACTGTTGTGAAATGTTGAATGAGTTGTCCATTCGGTTCCAAGATTACCATGGTTTGGTGTGACAGAAATTCTGATCAAGGGACACACTTCAAAAATTAAGTGAAGTAAAATAAAAAGTAAAGTAAAAAAAAAAAGTAAAAAAGTCGGGAGTCTCTACAATGTTCTCCAGTGATCCGTAGACCATTATTTTTCAAACCACGCTGTAGTTGTATGAGCAATGGGAATGAAAACAATTTCAGACATTTTACGTTTATATTCACCTCCTCGGTCACATTTAATATTTTAAAGTACAAACATTATGGGGAAAAAACAGGTTAGGATATTGGTAGCCTATTTAGTCTGGAGAATACTGTCGGACCTTGGGCAAGACTATTTGATCGCTTATACATGATATGAACAGCATATTAGAATACGTAGCCTAGCATAGAAATGGCTCAAATTGGCATTTCTTCTAGCATTGCCATGATTCAACGCGTTTCTCATTAGTTTTCCTCAAGTTTACAATGTCTTAGTCTATAGTTATTTGGTTAAGAAATAACATTCCTATTTTATCCTTTAATGTTCTAAATGTTTTAAGCAGATGGCATGTGATATTCATGAAACGTTTCCTGTCGTGTTCATTTATTTGCCACGTAAGCAAATATAAATTAACATGCTATTATATTCGTTCGAAATCAAATGTCTAGCAAGCTGTCGAATGAATAATAACGTAAGCTATAACTTTGGGATTGTCTGCTAACCGTTTGCAGGTATTATTTAAAATACGTTGCGTCTCCAACCTTCCCAACTGGCTATTTGATTATAAAATAAAATTCCTATTTTATAGAAAAAAATAAAATTCCTATTTTATTTTTAAAATGTGGCCAAGGAGAAGAATATAAACGTAAAATGTCCCTGAAATTGTTTTCATTCCCATTTCTCATACAACTAGAGGGCAGTATGAAAAATAATGGTCTAAGGATCACTGGAGAACATTTTAACGACTCCCGACAATGTTTACTATCTTGCTGATATTTTGACGAGTGTATTCGTTTCAACACACACCCTACATCAACGAAAATGTTCACACTAAACAGAACATATAAATTCAACACTAGAACGGCCGTTTTCAGGAATATAAAATAAATTTATTATTTTTTTTTTTAATTATTTCATTTATTTAAAGAGAAACTTAGAACAAGCCACATGTCATCACTACATAATGGCAATGTTTGTCCGGGTCTTTCCATATTAGCCCCGGGTTTTTGATCAAGGTCCAAAAAATATTTGTTATATACAGAGGTGAAATGATGCAGTAGACATATTCTAAAGACGACAGTGGACTAGCGCTCAGTTTATATAAGCACGGCGGTACGTCCGTTTTGAATAGCGGAGGGTTGTTAGGTTGTGAATTAGTATACTAGCTGCAATTGGTCACAAATAGAGAGCAACGCTTTGTCATTTTACAATGCAAGAACTTCAACTTAAGCACTTAAACAAGACTACCTGATTAAAAGTTTTATTTTTGCAAACTTTTATTCGTTGTAATGTTGCCTGGATTGAGTATTTATGGGACAATCCTGTTTTGTATTACATACAATGTTTTATCATTTGAGCAAAATGTCATGGCACACTTGATGCGTCCTCAACTTATGCCTACGTGCTACTATTCAGCCGATTGCTCACTGTTCTGACTTAATGCTTTGGAGTTCAAAGGTTGCCTTGCTTTAGGGTTTCAAATAACTATTAATGAACAATTATAGGCCCATCAATGGACGGAATCAAAGAACGATGTGCTGTAGCAACCATTACATGGCCTTGTAATGCTGCTGCATAATGAATTTGGCCTAATTAGACATACTAATGATTATCTCGTTTGAATGACTTAGTATCTCGTTTGAACAACTTTGCAAAAAAAATTTAGTAAAAAAAAAAAAATTTCAAAAAAATTTATTCGCATTATTTTTTTACTAAGTCGTTCAAACGAGATACTAAGTCGTTCAAACGACTTAGTATCTTATAATTATAATTGCTGTTTTTCCTTCTACTTTAAATTCTCATTCTAAAATGCATTTTCTAATAGCTCAAAACCCATATGAGCTAGAGATGTACAGAAAAGTTTGCTATGTTCCTATACCTGTCCTTACAAAGATACACCTCTCATTTTCCCCATTATTTATCTTAATTTTTGTAAAAATGTTTACCTTATTACAGCTCTAACATATAGGGTGGATATAAAAAGTCTACACACCCTGTTAAAATGCCAGGTTTTTGTGATGTAAAAGAATGAGACAAAGATAAATCATGTCAGAACTTTTTCCACTTGACCTATAATGTGAACAATTCAATTGAAAAACAAACTGAAATCTTTGAGGGGGGAAAATGAAAAATAAAAACCTTACAATAATCTGGTTGCATAAGTGTGCACACCCTCTTATAACTGGGGATGTGGCTGTGTTCAGAATTAACCAATCACATTCAAACTCATGTGAAATAGAAGTCATTACACACCTGCCATTATTTAAAGTGACTCTGATTAATCACAAATAAAGTTCAGCTATTCTAGTAGAATTTTCCAAACATTTTCTTAGTTGCATCTCAGAGCAAAAGCCATGGTCCGCAGAGAGCTTCCAAAGCATCAGAGGGATCTCATTGTTGAAAGATATCAGTCAGGAGGAGGGTATAAAATAATTTCCAAAGCATTAGATATACCATGGAACACAGTGAAGACAGTCATCATCAAGTGAAGAAAATATGGCACAAAAGAGACATTACAAAGAACTGGACGTCCCTCCAAAATTGATGAAAAGACGAGAATAAAACTGGTCAGGGAGGATTCCAAGAGGCCTACAGCAACATTAAAGGAACTGCAGGAATTTCTGGCAAGTACTGGCTGTGTGCTACATGTGACAACAATCTCCCGTATTTTTCATATGAATGGGCTATGGGGAGGGTGGCAAGACGGAAGCCTTTTCTTACAAAGAAAAACATCCAAGTCCGGCTGAAGTTTGCAAAAACAAACATCAAGTTCCCCAAAATCACGTGGGAAAATGTGTTATGGTCTGATGAAACCAAGGTTGAACTTTTTGGCCATAATTCCAAAAGGTATGTTTGGTGCAAAAACAACACTGCACATCACCCAAAGAACACCATACCCACAGTGAAGCATGGTGGTGGCAGCATCATGCTTTGGGGCTGTTTTTCTTCAGCTGGAACCGGGGCCTTAGTCAGGGTGGAG